>CM075959.1:7097259-7162259 GCA_038048745.1 Coluber constrictor foxii | reverse complement strand
ATATTTGCTTCTCGTCCAGGTGCTATTCTCTGGCCTAATCACCTTTAACAATGTTTCATTAAGATGCTCCTTTTCTTTTGACAAGTTAGGGGGTCACTTAGAGTATCAAAGGAGGTTATGCTGACTTTGTATTCTCTCCAGCTGGATGTATTTCCTGCTTTCAGAATATAGTGAAAAGAAAGTTATCCAGTGGTCATCCAACACCTCCCACTACATAAAACCAGTGGTGGATTTCAATTTTTTTTACTACCGGTTCTGTGGGCATGGCTTGATGGGTGTGGCAGGGAAAGGATACTGTAAAATCTCCATTCCCACCCCACTCCAGGGGAATGTGACTGCAAAATACTCATTTCCTCCTGATCAGCTGGGACTTGGGAGGCAGAGAATAGATGGGAGCGGGGGCCAGTCAGAATTTTTACTACTGGTTCTCCAAACTACTCAAAATTTCCACTACCGGTTCTCCAGAACTGGTCAGAACCTGCTGAAACCCACCTCTGCTTAAAACCATTTGCTAAGTGGCTGTTTGAAGTTAACAGTGGCACTGAAAACACTGACTTAACTATATGACTGTTTTTCATACAACCATTTGATCCCCATGGTCACGGGATTGAAATTCAGAATATGGTGGCAATTGGTTCATATTTATGATGGTTGCAGTGCCCTGGGTAGGGCTGAAATCCAGCAGCTTCTGACAAGTTCTGTAGAACTAGTAGCGGAAATTTTGAGCAGTTCGAAGAATTGGCAAATACCACTACTGGCTGGCCCCAGAGTGGGTTGGGAATGGAGATTTTGCAATATCCTTCCCTCAGGAATGGGGAGGGAATGGGGATTTTGCAGTATCCTTCCCCTGGAGTGGGGTGGGAATGGAGATTTTGCAGTATCCTTCCCCTGGAGCTTCCAATTAGTTTTTAATCTCCATTTTGGGGTAAAACCTGAGATCAGTCGTTGCCCTTTTTTTAAAAAAAAAAATTGATTTATATGCCATCTTTCTCTGGAGACTCAGGGTGGCTTACAATGCGTTAAGCAATAGCCTTCATACTTTTGTAAATTTATACAAAGTCAGCTTATTGCCCCCACAAATTGGGGGCTTGAAGACTTTCAGACTTGAAAGTCTTTAAGAAAACAATTTCAGAACAAAACAGGATTGTGAATATTGTTCCTCCCTCCAGCTTTAACAAATATTTATTGCCAAATAGCAGTCTCTTTCCCCAATCATTCTTCATGCATCACCAGTTTTCTCATTCTGTTGCTTTCCTCATTTGTTATTCAAAGAAAGAATGGTGGAGGGTTCCTCAGTGTATTGCCTTTAATTTAATTAATTTAAAATAATAAACAATAACGTTTAATTAAGGCAGGCATGGAGACCATGACTCTGACAAAGAAATGTGATCTTTGATTCTGAGGATCTATTTCCTCACTGCAGACTGTAAAAGCTTGACTGGGCCTGTCAGTTTTTCATCAGTTTATTGGCTTGTCAAGTCTTGAGCGAATAATAGATTATTAGATATGAATGTTAAAAATCAAAAGCATATATTTTCCCATGGAGCATAGCAAGAATTGGCTGTCAAGTAACATATCCACAGCAAACAAAACTCCGATGCAGGTAAATTCCTTTATTGGCTATGCCATATTGGCACAGGCTGGTGAAAACCAACTCTAAACATTCCCGTGATTTTCACCTAATTAAAAGTAGAAGTTTTTCACTTTCTCAAAACAACCAGTCACATGGTCCAATCAGGATACAGTCCAGTTGCTAGGTGACCTCAGTCCCCTCCTTCCAAGCACCTGCTGGAATTTCCTTGGTTCCCAAGAGAAAGTATTTGGTTTTGGCTACAACCCCACCCAGCTGTCTCTGCTCCAACCTCCCTGTCTCTCTTCTCCAGTTGTGGCAGTCCTAAAGCTTCCAAATGACCTCAGTCAGGTCAGCTTCAGGGTTGACATTGGCATTGCCACCCCAGCCTATATTTTCCTGAAGTCACAATGGAAGTGATCTGTCCCCCCCCCTTCAGAGACCCACAAAAACACAGCCAGCCGAGGGTTAAGAATCACTTGGCACACTCCACAGTTCTTATCTCAACCTTGGCAGCGATATGCACACCGTCTGCCAAGGACTTTATTAGTTTACACAAACAAGAAAATCACCTACGTAGCTTCGCCGTTCATCTAGCTTCCAAGACTACGAGGTTGCTATGTTTGTTTTGCTTTGTTCGTCACAAACTTCTTGACCCACTGTCCTGTCTTATATAGATAGGCTTCTGGGTGTGGTCCAGTGACTCACTGATCCTGTGACTCCAATCAGTGACTCAGGTCTATTTCCTCATACGCCGCAGCTGCAGTAATCTTTTCTCTCGCCTTCTTTGGCGTGCGTCCAGGAATGACGTCTCTCCCTCACTCTCATCTGAGACACCTGTTTCCCCACTACTTGGCTCTCTTTCAGCTGGCACCTGAGACGGTGCCAGAGGGGGGGGGGCTGGGAGATCTGGCTGGCTCCTCTTCCTCCTGCTCAGAGCTTCCTTCCTCCAATGGGATAGGCTCAGAGGATGGGGCCACAACAGGAAGAAAGGGGCAGAGAATGAGATATTTTGGTTATGAAGGGAGTGTATCCTTCAAGATTTTCACCCTCACCCTCACCCTCATCCTACGCCCGAGTTACAGATATTCACCACTATTGCAATACTCTGATTCTTGCTTTGGATTATGCTCCAGAAAGGGAGATTGAGTTGAACAAATAATGTCAACATATCCTCCCCAAAATCCCATAATCTTTTAGAATGTAAATTATCTCTCTCTAAGCCCTGTTTATAAGGGACACAGTGGCTCAGTGGCTAAGACGCTGAGCTTGTCGATCGAAAGGTTGGCAGTTCAGCAGTTCGAATCCCTAGTGCCATGTAATGGAGTGAACTCCCATGACTTGTCCCAGCTTCTGCCAACCTAGCAGTTTGAAAGCACATAAAAGTAGAAAAGTAGGGACCATCTTTGGTGGAAAGGGAACAGCCTTCCGTGCGCCTTTGGCATTTAATCATGCCGGCCACATGACCACGGAGACGTCTTCAGGCAGCGCTGGCTCTTTGGCTTTGAAACGGAGATGAGCACAGCCCCCTAGAGTCGAGTATGACTAGCTGTATGTGCAAGGGGAACCTTTATCTTTACCTTAAGCCCTGTTTACATACAGGTAGCCCTTGATTTATGACTACAATTTAGCCCAACAGTTCTGTTGCTATGCGAAACATTCGTTAAGTGAATTTTTCTCCATTTTGTGACCTTTCTTGCCACTGTTGTTTAGTGAATCACGGGAGTTGTTCCACGGTTGTCAAGGGAACCTGGCTCCCCCATTGACTTGGCTTGTCAGAAGGTTGCAAAGTGGGATCACATGACCCCGGGGCACTGCAACGGTCATAAGTACGAGTCGGTTGCCAAGCATTCAAATTTTGATCATGTGACCATGGGAATGCTGCAGTGGTTGTACGTGTGAAAAATGGTCATAAGTCACTTTTTTTCACTGCCGTTGTCACTAAAATGGACTGTTGTAAGTTGAGGACTACCTATCTACCGCATAAGACTAATATACGGCCCCATATTTCCCCCCCCCCCCCGTATGATACACTCTGCTGTAAAACTAACAGATTGTTGTGGCCCCGTCCTCTGAGCCTATCCCTTTGGAGGAAGGCAGCTCTGAGCAGGAGGAAGAGGAGCCAGCCAGATCTCCCAGCCCTCCCCCTCTGGCACCGGCTCAGGTGCCAGCTGAAAGAGAGCCAAGTAGTGGGGAAACAGGTGTCTCAGATGAGAGTGAGGGAGAGACGTCATTCCTGGACGCACGCCAAAGAAGGCGAGAGAAAAGGGTACTGCAGCTGAGGCGTATGAGGAAATCCTGAGTCATTGGATTGGAGTCATGGGATCAATGACTCACTGGACCACACCCAGAAGCATATGTATATAAGACAGTACGGTGGGTTACGAAGTTCGTGACGAACAAAGCTAAACAAACGGAGCAACCTCGTAGGCTTGGAAGCTAGATGAACGGCAAAGCTACGTAGGAGATTTTCTTGTTTGTGTAAACCAATAAAGTCCTTGGCAGACGGTGTGCATATCGCTGCCAAGGTTGAGATAAGAACTGCGGAGTTTGCCAAGTGATTATTAACCCTCGGCTGGCTGTGTTTTTGTGGGTCTCTGAAGGGGGGGGACAGATCACAGATAGACAAGTACTAGGTGTCTCTCTGTTAGTTCTTTTTCCCCTTGTCTTTCTGAACCTGGTTATCTGACTTAAGAAACAGCAGGTCTCTTTCTTCTAAAGCTTCAGATGCTATCCTGACCAAAAATAGCAAAATATTTTCCCCCTGCTATGCCAAGGATACAGTGCGCTAGACTATATGTTCTCATCTGACTTCTATTCAAAGGCAGGTCTGATGAGACTGAATAGAAAAATTGCCGGATTTAATCTAAAGAATAGAATAGAATAGAATAGAATAGAATAGAATAGAATAGAATAGAATAGAATAGAATAGAATAGAATAGAATAGAATCAGGGGTGAAATGCTACCGGTTTGGACCGGATCGCCCGATCCGGTAGCGATGGCGACAGTGGTTCGGAGTACTGGTAGCAAAAATCCCTGTGCCCCCACCACCACCACCATGCCCAGCTGAGCTGTGCGATCATCAGAGGCTTTTTTAAAAAAACGTTTAAAAACATTTTTTTCTACAACCTCTTCTGACGAAAAAATGCTTTTAAAAGTAAAAAAAAAAAGCCTCTGATGATCGCGCGGCTCAGCTGGGCTCCTCAGAGGATTTTCAAAGCATTTTTTTCTGAAACCTCTTGGCCGAAGAGGTGGTTAAAAAAAATGCTTTGAAAAGTCTCTGAGGATCCCAGCTGAGTTGCCTGATTGGCAGAGAGATATTTTTTAAAAAGCCTCTCTGACGATCCCAGCTGAGTTGCCTGATCGGCAGAGGCTTTTCAAAGCATTAGAAAAAATGCTTTGAAAAGTTAAAAAAAAAAGTTGGCCACATCTACCCAGTCACATTACCCCCACCACCAAGCCACGCCCACAGAACCGGTAGTAACAAATTTTACATTTCACCCCTGAAGAGAAGAGAAGAGAAGAGAAGAGAAGAGAAGAGAAGAGAAGAGAAGAGAAGAGAAGAGAAGAGAAGAGAAGAGAAGAGAAGAGAAGAGAAGAGAAGAGAAGAGAAGAGAAGAGAAGAGAAGAGTTGGAAGAGACCTTGGAGGTTTTCTAGTCCAAGTTCCTGCTCAGGCAGGAAGCCCTATACCAGGTGTGTCAAACTCACATCGTCACGTCGCCGTCACGTCATCGTCACGCGACGTATCGGGACTCCCCCCCCTTTGCTAAACCGGGGTGGACGTGGCCAGCATGTGATGCATCCGGCCTGTGGGCCGTGAGTTTGACACTCCTGCCCCATACCATTTCAGACAAATGGTTGTCCAATCTCTTCTTAGAAACTTCCAACGTTAGAGCATTCATAACTTCTGGAGGCAAGTCGTTCCACCGATTGATTGTTCTGTCAGGAAATTTCTCCTCAGTTCTAGGTTGTTTCTCTCCTTGATGAGTTTCCACCCATTGCTTCTTGTCCTGCCCTCGGGGGCTTTGGAGAATAGCTCGACTCCTTCTATAATCTATAATATTGTGCGTGCATGCACACTCATACTCACACAGAGGAAGGAAGCCCTTCACAGCTAAGTCCCATGAATAAGTAATGGGACTGAAAAACAACACAAGTCGAAGAGGAAACAGAAGATGTGAACGAAAAAGGCATTCGGATCAAACCACTGGAAGACGGAAGGTGTAAAGTTAACGAAGAAGTCCGACGCTTTGAGAAGCCAACACTTTATATGATTGGGAGAAAGGAAATTGTCACATAAAGCAGAGGCAGAAGGAAGAGCTAGAGGCCGTAAGAAAGTTCAAGAAACAGTAGAGGATTGGAAGGTACTTAGAAGGGGAGGATCAAATCAAGAAGCAAAATCAAACAAACTTAGAAGAAAGAAAACAAGTCCACCTTGGAGAAGCAAGTAATGGCATGGAAGAGAAGAAGAAGGTTAGCTGAATAGTGGATGACAAGAATGAGTTCATCTTCAGACGAGGAGGAAGAGGAGGACTTGGAGGAAGATGAGGAGAAGGGCTGCAAAAGAAAGAAGAATGTGAGAAAAAGGGACTCGGCAGAGGTGAGAAGTGAAGACTCATCAGAAGACAGCAGTGAGGAGAGGAAGAAGAAAAAGAAGAAGAAGAAGAAAAGAAAGAAAGAATGCAGTGACAGCAGTGAAGATGATGACCATGATTATGGCCACAAGAGAAAGAAGAAAAAGAAGAAAAAGAAAAAGAAGAAAGGTAAGAAATCTAAGAGTAAAGATAAGAAGAAGAAGAGAAAGGATGACGAGAACTTTGCAGAGATGTACAAACAAGAGCTTCTGGATTATCACTCAGAATCTTCTCATGAAACCGAAGACGAGTACAACAAGAAAAAAGGTGAGGTGGATAAATTTATTAAAATGTGTTTTTTTTTTAAAGCTATTGCTTCTTATGGTTTAATGCAATGGTTTTCAACCTGTGGCTTGCAGACCCCTGGAGGGCCGTGGTATCATCATAGGGGCTCTGTGAAGGCTTGATAAAAAATTATGATTTCAATCTTGAGTTTAAAAAAAATGTTATGATTTAAATCTTGGGGGTCCATGGCCATAAAAGTTATTTAAAGGGGGCCCATGGTGAAGAACAGATTGATGAATGGTTTAATGAATATGTCATCCAGGCAGCAGAAACTGAATTGGTGCATAGCTGGCTCTTAAGGGAAGACTTCCATTTAATTCTCTTTGGTTCTAAAATTAACTCCTTGGCTTTAGATTAGGGCATCCTCAAACTTGGTAATTTCCATCCTGGCTGAGGAATTCTGGGAGTGGATGTCCACCACTCTTAAAATCCCTGCTTTAGACCATTCCTGGTTTCTCTCCCTGATCAACTTCACAAGGTTGTTTTGTGGGTGGAATAAAAATTGCGGTTGGACCAGAGGTGAAATCCAAAATTTTTCCCTACCGGTTCTGTGGGCGTGGCTTGGTGGGTGTGGCAGGGGAAGGATAGTGCAAATTCTCCATTTCCACCCCACTCTGGGGCCAGCCAGAGGTGATATTTGCCAGGTCTCCAAACTACTCAAAATTTCCGCTATCAGTTCGCTAGAACCTGTTAGAACCTGGTGGATTTCTTCCCTGGGTTGGACACACGTCGGTATGGTTTTCTGAAATGTTTGGAGGAAAGGTGGAATGAAAACAAAGTATTTAAAAAGAAGAGAGAGTTTTGAGAGTCGCTTAAGATGAAAAAGGCAAATTCTCTTCTTTGGGAAACGTGGAGTCTCAGTGTTAGCAAAATGATAGATAGAACAGAACAGAATAACAGAGTTGGAAGGGACCTTGGAGGTCTTCTAGTCCAACCCCATGCTCAAGCAGGAAACCTTATACCATTTCAGACAAATGGCTGTCCAAAATCTCTTTTTTTTAAAAAAAAACCTCCAGTTTTGAAGCACCCATTTCAGTCGGTAACAAATACCAAGGAAAATGGATGGAAATAGGAAAATGTTCTGCCCCAGCTCCGGATTCCCAAGGATTGTGACACACACCAACAGTCCTTATCAAATTTATAACGTACCAAGAATAAACAAAGTCCGGCAAAGGTTGGCAACCAGCCCAGAAAACAACATACGATAAGACACTCACTCTCCAAAATGCTCTGTAATAATTACACGTTGTTTCCAGCAAGAAATTACTAACTGCGTGTGACTTAAGTAGGCTAAGGGAGTGGCCAATTAGCCTCAAAGCTTACTCTCGAGGAGACCTCCTCCTCCTTCTGAGTAGCCACTCCTGCCTTTTGGCAGCCCTGTGTGCTCGAGCATTGAGGAGAGGCTCCTCCACTTCGCTCTCTCCACTTGAAGGAGCCTCTGGAGGTTCTGAAGGCCCAGGCTGAGACTCTGCCTCTGGCACCACATCCTCTTCAGTCTCTTCGCTGTCCGATGCGAGCGCCAGCTGTGCTGGCTGCTGGCATGACCCCACACCAGCCTCCTTGTTGTCGGGATCAGTCACAATCCACGCAGGCCGCTGGTGGGCCACAACAGAGAAAGAAGAGACACAGAGACTGAGGCAGCTGCTGGACTGTTGGGTAAACAATTTTGTGAGACCCGTGAATGGTGGAATTAAGAAAAACCACCTTTTAGAGACTCTGAGAAGCTCAAGGGCAGATTATTCTGCCACAGAAATATTCTACATCATTTTTTTTTCTTTTGTGGTTCTACGGTTGTTGATTTTATTCTTCATACAGGTTGGTCCTGAACGGATATTTTATTTCTGAACACCGCAAAGAGTCACAACAATGAATCAGTCAAATAAATAAATTCATTTAAGCCCCAATTTCCACGATTCTCTCTCTGCACCAGTATAGGTAGTCCTCATTTTACAACCACAATTGAGCCCAACAACTTGGTTGCAAGTCTAGGATCACCTGTATTTAAGGCTTGAAGTTGGAAAAAAAAATTCTTCGGGAAGGCAGAGGTAAATCACTTATATATTTTTGCCAAGATAAATATATGATTACAGAAGTTCTGTGCCGCAGTGGCTCAGTGGCTAAGATGCTGAGCTTGTCGATCGAAAGGTCAGCAATTTAGCGGTTTGAAGCCCTAGTGCCGCGTAACAAAGTGAGCTCCCATTACTTGTCCCAGCTTCTGCCAACCTAGCAGTTTGAAAGCACATAAGTATTGCAAGTAGAAAAATAGGGACCACCTTTGGTGGGAAGGGAACAGCATTCTGTGTGCCTTTGGCGTTTAGTCATGCTGGCCACATGACCACGGAGACGTCTTCGGACAGCGCTAGCTCTTCGGCTTTGAAATGGAGATGAGCACCGCCCCCTAGAGTCGGGAACGACAAGCACATATGTGCGAGGGGAATCTTTACCTTTAGGTCTGTGCAGTTGCCACGAATCAGGCTCAGTTAAATAACATTTTTACTTTTACCTTACAGTGTAATATAAAAACTAACCAGTAGTAATAGTTGTAAACTGGGACCTACTCCATTAAGGCTAATAACACGTTGTTCTTAAGTGCTAAAAGAATTATTATCACCTTTGGATGTTAGGCACTTTAATTCAGGATAATGACTGTATTTGCATAACACAGACACTGAATTATGAACTTTCTACTGTTTTAGCCCAGCGTGTAGCTGAACCGCTCCATATGGTTAGTTTATGGCTTAATCTCCTCTGTAAAACCAGGAATTTAGGTTAATTGAATAATGTATGGTTCAATTAACCATGAATAAATAAATGAACATATAATATTACTTCCACAGAGGGAGACGGTTAAGCAGAAAGGCTGTAGAGATACACGAAGGGGTATCGATACACATAAACAATCTACAAGTTATTTTGCATTATTAAATAACTGACTGTATGTTCGGAATAAACACAGGAAAAAGAGTAACTCCAGATTTTCCCCCGCTTGCTTTATTAGTAAATATTTCTACTAAAATGAAGGCTCTAGGAAATTTGCTCAATGGGGATATAATAATATGTTTAGATTATAAAATCTTACTGATAACAGGACAAAGATAAAAAAAATTATTGAGTCTCTTACTATACAATACCCCTGCAGAAAACTGCAGAAAAGACAATTACTACCAACCTGCCTTCCATGGAGGATCTGTATACTGCATGAGTCAAAAAGAGAGCTGTGAAAATATTTACAGATCCCTCGCATCCTGGACATAAATTGTTTCAACTCCTACCCTCAAAACGACGCTATAGAGCACTGCACACCAGAACAACAAGACTCAAGGACAGTTTTTTCCCGAACGCCATCACTCTGCTAAACAAATAATTCCCTCAACACTATCAAACTATTCACTAAGTCTGCATTAGTATTACTATTAATCTTTTCATCGTTCCTATCACCCATCTCCTTCCACTTATAGCTGTATGGCTGTAACTTGTTGCTTGTATCCTTATGATTTACACGGATTGTTTCCTAGTATGATTTTATTACCTATTTGTACCCTATGACTGTCATTAAGTGTTGTACCTTATGATTCTTAATGAATGTATCTTTTCTTTTTATGTAGAGAGCTTATGTACCTAAGACAAATTCCTTGTGTGTCCAATCACACTTGGCCAATAAAAAATTCTATTCTATTCTATTCTATTCTATTCTATTCTATTCTATTCTATTCTATTCTATTCGATTCGATTCGATTCGATTCGATTCGATTCGATTCGATTCGATTCTAATCAATTCGACTCGACTCGACTCGACTCGACTCGACTCGACTCGACTCGACTCGACTTGACTCGACTCGACTCGACTCGACTCTATTCCATTCCATTCCATTCCATTCCATTCCATTCCATTCCATGTCTTGAAATAAATAGCATAGCTATTACAAAAACAAGAGGTAATATTGAGACGTTTGACTAAATTTGAAAATCTGATATTGCATACAGGGTGGTCCTTGACTTATGACCACAACTGAGCTCACAATTTCTGTTCCTAAGCGAGAAAGTTGTTGAGTGAGTTTTGCCCCAATTTTATGACCTTCCTTGCCACAATTGTTAAGTGCATCACTGCAGTTATTAAGTCAGTAATGTGATTGTTACGTGAACCTGGCTTCTCCATTGGCTTTGCTTGTCAGAAGATCGCAAAAGGGGATCACATGATCCCGAGACACTGCAACTGTCATAAATATGAGACAGTTACTAAGTATCTGAATTTTGAAGGTCATTAAATGAACTGTTAAGTTGAGGACTATCCTTACTGTTGACCATTTGTTAGGTGTGATTATTACTGAAGCATTTGTTAGGTGTGATTATTACTGAAGTATGACTAAATAGATAGAAATAGAATTAAAATAACAGAGTTGGAAGGGACCTTGGAGGTCTTCTAGTCCAACCCCCTGCCCAGGCATGAAACCCTACACCACTTCAGACAAATGGTTATCCAACATCTTCTTAAAAACTTCCAGTGTTGGAGCAGTCACAACTTCTGCAGGCAAGTTGTTCCACCGATTAATTGTTCTCACTGTCAGGAAATTTCTCCTTAGTTCTAAGTTGCTTCTCTCCTTGATGAGTTTCCACCCATTGCTTCTTGTTCTACCCTCAGGTGCTTTGGAGAATAGCTTGACTCCCTCTTCTTTGTGGCAACCCCTGAGATATTGGAAGACTGCTATCATGTCTCCCCTAGTCCTTCTTTTCATTAAACTAGACATACACAGTTCCTGCAACCATTCATCATAATGTTTTAGCCTCCAGTCCCCTAATCATCTTTGTTGCTCTTTTCTGCACTCTTTGTAGAGTCTTCACATCTTTTTTATGTTGTGCAGAACATGAATATAATTACAGTACAGGTAGTCCTTGACTTACAACATTTCGTTTAGGGATCGTTCAAAATTATAACAGCACTAAAAAAAATGACTTATGACTGTTTGGGGCAAAACTCAGTTAACAACTCCCTATCCTTTCCCCCTTCCCTTCTTCATTCATTTATCCTTTCCTTTCCTTCCCTTCCCTTCCCTTCCCTTCCCTTCCCTTCCCTTCCCTTCCCTTCCCTTCCCTTCCCTTCCCTTCCCTTCCCTTCCCCTGCCATACCATTTCATGCCTTTCCCTTCCGTTAAACAGTCCAAACTTCTCCAATTCTCTTTAGAAATCTTGTGTTTTAGCCTACACAATTCATGGTAACCTTTCTGTGCTTATCTTCCAAACTGTCTGAATCATTGAAGATGCCCTTGGCAGAACCCAGGTGAGTCAATCAGGTGAGCTGAAGTAGAAAAAAAAGAGTTTCCAGATCTCGCATTTACTCAGAACAGAATTCTAGTATTTCCGCCCTGATTTTAGGATCAGCTATAAATCTATATGGCTCCTCTGACTTCTTTTGTTTTGTTTTGATTACCTTTCTGCCTTTTTCCTTTACTAGTCTATGAAGTGGTGACAGTCACTGGAGACATCAGAGGAGCTGGGACTGATGCCAACGTATTCGTTACACTCTTCGGTGAATTTGGCATCACACCAAAAGTCCATCTGACCAGCAAGTGAGTACTGCCAAAATACACAAAATCTGTAGAGCATTATAAAAAAGATGTTGAGACTCTAGAAGGAGTGCAGAGAAGAGCATTGCCCTGCATTTTCTGGAAATGCCTTACACAGATTTTTCCTGACTTTATCTTTGAAAATTCAAGCTATATTGGTTTTCCAGTCCCTCCAATCTCGGCCGAAGAGGTTGTAGAAAAAATGCTTTTAAAAGTGGAAAAAACACAAGTAGAAAATAGTTAGAGGAGTAGTAGAACTGTAATTTACCACATATTTATGATGTCTTTAACCTACAGAGATATCTAGGATACAAAAAGTTGTCTTAGTAAGATGAAGATAGACGAGGTTAAAGAGGTTAAAATAAATCAGTGTGTTAAGATCTATGGGAATTATGTAATACTGGGTAAATACATACCGTATTTTCCGGCGTATAAGACGACTGGGGGTATAAGACGACCCTCCTCAGAGCCATTTAAGGCTCGTCAGAGCCTTTCGGGATGGTCTGCCTGGTTACAGGAGAATGAGACCCAGCGTATAAGACGACCCCCGACTTTTGAGAAGATTTTTGTGTGTTAGAAAGTAGTCTTATACGCAGGAAAATACAGTATATTACTATGAACCAATGCTTCAAAGGAATGAATATATATAATGTTTTAATGTAATGTTTTTTTTCTCTTTTTGTTTTTTGTTGCGTTTATTATATGTAGTCTGCGTGATTTTATTATTTATTTATAAAGTTTATAATTTTTTTTAAAAAAAGTGGGGAAAAAAAGTTGGCCACGCCCACCCAGCCACATTACCACCAACCCCCCCCCCCACCCCCACCCCAAGCCATGCCCACAAAACCAGTAGTAACAAATTTTACATTTCACCACTGGCTTGTACCTTAGCTTGTATTCCTCAGTGATGTGGCCAGGTTTAAGGTGACGAAGAACGGATGCTTGCCTGCTGCAGTTATTTTAAACAGTGTACATTGTTGTCTTAAGCTATTTAAATATTTTCCAAGAGGACTTTTCTCTTTCCCCCTCTCCGAATTACTCCATTTCTGGCCAGTTGAAAGTAGCCTTTTCTGCACTGCATTTAAGCTACTGAAGATGTTCTGATTTTAAGCTAACATTTGGCTGACCCCTTAAAAGCATGTTTATAACTATATGCCTATTACTTCATGTATCCCGGTGTATTTATCTTCTCCTGAGCGCTATACCTCAAGCGGAAATACCCATTTGTAAATGTAATGTTTAAAAGCTGTAAAAAATCAGGTGAAAATGGTTTGCACGCTTTTAATTAATAAAATGATTGTGGAATTGAAAAAAAAAGAAAGAAAGAGTACAGAGAAGAGCAGCAAAGATGATTACTAAATGAATGCTCACTAAATGAATTATCGTGAGTCAAGCACTAATTGTACAGGGACAGTTTGAGTTACAATGTGTTAGTGTCCCATTTAAATCTGTTTGGGACAGGTAGGCATGTTTTCAAATAGAATATAAGGGCCTTCAGCTACCCATGATTTTTTTACTTTGTTAGAAAATGTAGAGTCCCAGGCGCAGAAGGGATTTGGACAACAAAGACAAGACAAAAGGCTAACCTTTTGCAACATGCTACACCAGGAGTGTCAAACTCGATTTCATTGAGGGTCGCATCAGGGTTGTGTTTCACCTCTGGGGGTTTGGGTAGGCGTGGCCAGGTTGGGCATGGCCAGCTCAATGTCCCTTGTGTCAGAGGTGCCTGGGGTGGCCCAAGCACTTTGCCAATGAAAACAGGCTCCTGAGTTCTGTTTGCACCTGTGATGGCTTCCGGCAGCCCTCTGCCAGTGAAAACTCAGGTTGGGAGGGCTGTCTGTGGCCCTCGCAAGATCCGTTTTCACTGGCAGAGGCACCACAGGATGGTCCTTTTCTGTTTCCAGGGGGGCCACATGTGTTGTGGCCCGCCGGTGGCCAGCGGAGCGATCTGTCCCCCCCTACAGAGACCCACAAAAACACAGCCAGTCGAGGGTTAAGAAGCACTTGGCACACTCTACAGTTCTTATCTCAAACTTGGCAGCGATATGCACACCGTCTGCCAAGGGCTTTATTAGTTCACAAAAAGAAAATCACCTACGTAGCTTTGCCAAAATCCATTCTTTTAGCTCCAAAGACTACTAGATTGCGTTTTTGTTCGTCACAGAGATCATGAACCACCCTCCTGTCTTATATAGGCTCTGGGTGTGGTCCAGTGACTCATTGATCCTGTGACTCCAGTCCAGTGACTCAGGTCTATTCCCTCATGCATCTCCGCAGCTGTTGTAAGCGTTTATCTCGCCTTATTTGGCGTGTGTCCAGGAATGACGTCTCTCCCTCACTCTCATCTGAGACACCTGTTTCCCCACTACTTGGCTCTCTTTCAGCTGGCACCTGAGACGGTGCCAGAGGGGGGGGCTGGGAGATCTGGCTGGCTCCTCTTCCTCCTGCTCAGAGCTTCCTTCCTCCAATGGGATAGGCTCAGAGGATGGGGCTACAACACGGAGCTGGCAGCAGAGTCGGACAGTGAGGAGGTTGGGAAGGAACATGGGCCAGTCCTGGAGGCTGGGGAAAGCTCAGACGAGGGCTCTGCATCAGAGGCAGAGAGGCAAAGAGGGAGGTAGACAGCAGTGAGGCAGAGGAACAGCTGGAACCCGTTCCCAGTGTGCACATGCACAGAGCTGCCAGAAGACAAGAACAACTCAGAAAGCAGGGTCAACTCGGGAGTAAAAGCCACACCTTGGAGGTGATTGGCCCCTCCCGCAGGAAATAAAAGAGGAGCGAACGGGGAGGGGGCTTTGGCAGGAAACAATTCGTTCATTCCGTGAGTCTGAGAGACTCTGTGCCAAGTTTTGCCTTGCACTGAGGTTGGAAACAACCTTACCTGGCAGCTTGCCAAGCGAGATAAGGTGTGTTGATAACTATTCCTTTTGAAAAACTGTTTGGCCAAGCCTTGCTGACTGTGAATGAACATAATTCACAATTGTGTAAATAAAAGAGGTTTTGCCGGGACACAGACTCTGCTTCCTGCTTTTTAAGGGAGTTTAGTTCAGAACAACATGGGCCAGATCTAAACACCCCATGGTCTGGATCCGGCCTTCAGACTAGTGGTGGGTTTCAATTTTTTTTACTACCGGTTCTGTGGGTGTAGCTTGGTGGGCGTGTCATGGTGGGTGTGGCAGGAGAAGGATACTGTAAAATCTCCATTCCCTCCCCACTCCAGGGGAAGGATACTGCAAAATCTCCATTTCCTCCCGATCAGATGGGACTTGGGAGGCAGAGAATAGATGGAGGCGGGGCCAGTCAGAATTTTTACTACCGGTTCTCTGAACTACTCAAAATTTCTACTACCGGTTCTCCAGAACTGGTCAGAACCTGCTGAAAGCCACCTCTGCTTCGGGCCTTGAGTTTGATACCTCTGTGCTAGATTTTTAAAATTGTTTTATTAAATCACTTATTTATTTTTTCAACTTGTTTATTTATATATTTTTTTCTTCATTAAATTGTACTTAAATGCTTAATGAGCAGTGTATTGTCTGGATCCATTTGTTGATACAAAGTATTAATAACCTGATCGTGAAAAGTAATATTCATAATAACAACCATAATTAAAATACTACCATAATAATTAGAATAGAATAGAATAGAATAGAATAGAATAGAATAGAATAGAATAGAATAGAATAGAATAGAATAGAATAGAATAGAATAGAATAGAATTTTATTGGGCAAGTGTGATTGGACGCACAAGGAATTTGCCTTTGGTGCAAATGCTCTCAGTGTACATAAAAAGACAAGATACGTTCATCAAGAATCATAAGGTACAACAATGATAGTCATGGGGAACAAATAAGCAATCAAATCATATTAGGAAACAGTGACTATAAATCGTAAGGATACCAGCAACAAGGAAGGTTACAGTCATACAGTCATAAGTGGGAGGAGATGGGCGATAGGAACGATGAGAAGATTAATAGTAATGCAGCCTTAGTGAATAGTTTGACAGTGTTGAGAGAATTATTTATTTAGCAGAGTGATGGCGTTGGGGGAAAAACTGTTCTTGTGTCCAGTTGTTTTGGTGTGCAGTTCTATACCAGTGATGGCTAACCTTTTTGCCATCGTGTGCCAAAAGGGAGGGAGTGTGGGGGGGTTGTATGCGTGTGCATGCCCACACCTATAATTTAATGCCCCCTGCCCCCCACCCCACGCATCTGCGGGCAACCCCTTGTGCTTCCCCCGCTTTTGGCATGCGATGGCCGGGTGGGCCCGGTGGGCCGTTTTTTCACTCTCCCCAGGCTCCAGAAGCTTTCTAGGAGCCTGGGGGGGGGCGAAAATGTCATTCCCCACCCCCTGGAGACCGTCCGGAGGGCCCGAATTCTGATGGGCCCAGAAGGCCTGAAAATCAGCTGTCCGGTGCGCGCATGCGTGCTGCAGCTTAACTAGGGCAACACTCGCATGCCCACACATGTGGCTCTGCATGCCACCTGCGGCACGCGTGCCATAGATTCGCCATCACGGCTCGTTTTAGCGTCGTTTTGAGGGTAGGAGTTGAAACAGTTGATGTCCAGGATGCGAGGGGTCTGTAAATATTTTCCCAGCCCTCTTTTTGACTCGTGCAGATTACAAATCCTCCATGGAAGGCAGGTTGGTAGCCATTGTTTTTTCTGTATTTCTAATTATTCTCTGAAGTCTGTGTCTGTCTTGTTGGCTTGCAGAACCAAACCAGGCAGTTATAGAGGACGTGCAGATTACAAATAATAGCTTATTTGTAATAGAATTCCTGTATCATTTACTAAATATACCTTTTTAGAAATGTGAACATTCGCAGGTAGGGTGGAGAATGCCAAGGTAGTTATCACAAGCACACATGGTGAACTCTGGCTGACAAATGACTTGTGTGCAGGAGTAAATGTTTACATTATCACACGTCTAGGCAATCTGTTTCCCTCCAGATGTGCTAGGCACATCTGTTTCCCACTGAGCCTCACCGTTTATTATGCCAGCTAGAGGGATGAGAGTAAAATGCAAAATATCCAGAAAGCACTGAAGGGCTTTCTGAATGGGGAAATAACTACAGGTACTCCTCGATTTATAACAGTTCATTTAGTGACTGCTCAAAGTTACAACGGCACTGAAAAAAATGACTAATGACTGTTTTTCTCACTTAGGAACGTTGCAGCATCCTCCAGGTTACCTGATCCAAATTTGGATGCTTGGCAACTAGTTCCTATTTATCACCGTTGCAGCGTCCCGGGGCCATGTGATCCGCTTTTGCGACCTTCTGACTGATCTGTCCCCCCCCTACAGAGACCCACAAAAACACAGCCAGTCGAGGGTTAAGAAGCACTTGGCACACTCCACAGTTCTTATCTCAAACTTGGCAGCGATATGCACACCGTCTGCCAAGGGCTTTAATAGTTCACAAAAAGAAAATCACCTACGTAGCTTTGCCAAAATCCGTTCTTTTAGCTCCAAAGACTACTAGATTGGGTTTTTGTTCGTCACAGCGATCATGAACCACCCTCCTGTCTTATATAGGCTTTGGGTGTGGTCCAGTGACTCATTGATCCTGTGACTCCAGTCCAGTGACTCAGGTCTATTCCCTCATGCGTCTCCGCAGCTGCTGTAAGCGTTTATCTCGCCTTCTTTGGCGTGCGTCCAGGAATGACGTCTCTCCCTCACTCTCATCTGAGACACCTGTTTCCCCACTACTTGGCTCTCTTTCAGCTGGCACCTGAGACGGTGCCGGGGGGGGGGGGGGCTGGGAGATCTGGCTGGCTCTTCTTCCTCTTGCTCAGAGCTTCCTTCCTCCAATGGGATAGGCTCAGAGGACGGGGCCACAACACTGACAAGCAAAGTCAATGGGGAAGCTGGATTCGCTTAACAACGGGGTTACTAACTTAACAATTGCAGCGATTCACTTAACGGCAGTGATGAGAAAAAGTCGTAAAATGGGGCAAAACTCCCTTAACACATGTTTCACTTAGCAAGTGAGTCCAGAAATTTTGTGGTCGTAGGTCAAGGACTAGCTGCATAAGGCAAAACAAAACAAAAACAAAAAAAAAACAAAAAATGATGAATTTTTCACGGCATGCTTGCTTGTGTTCTTCTGGAAAACTCCCAGAATTATACTGTAACTCCACATCTTCTTTCTTTCTATATAGGTAATCCTTGACTTATGACCACAATTGATTTCAACACTGCTGTTGTGAAGCAAGACGTTAAGTAAAATTTGCCCCATTTTACGACCTTTCTTGCCACAGGTATTAGGTAAATTCTGGGAGTTAAAGTTCACAAGTCTTTTTTTTTTTTTGCAATTTTTTTAAAAAAATGTTTTAAAACACACAGACAAACAGACAGTACATCTTTTCGAAACCGAGCATTGATCTGGTCATAAATTGGTTCAGCTTTTTGTTCCATCTTTAACACAATTTTATATATTCTATTTTTGCCATAACATTTATTTCTTAATCTTGGCTCACATATCTCAACTATTACCCTCTTATAGTAAGCTTACTCATATTAACATAATCAAAACAATTACCCTTCTATTAATCCACCTTAAATCTTAATTCAAATAATACCTCATAATACATTTCACAATTCTTACCCTAAATCCTCACTATTAACAATACAGTTCAAACATATTTATCTTTCTGAATCTTATTTCAATTTCTAAAATTTCCTTACATTTTATTATTACATTCATTAATTCTTTATTTAACTATTACTTCATCAAATTTAAATCTTATCCCTAATCTTAAAAATATACCAATTTAACAATTAAACAAAGCTCTTAATTCAAATAATACATAATACAATTCCCATTTTTTCCCCTAAATTCTCTATTTAACAATATCATTTATATAAAAGCCAATTAAATAAGTCTTATTTAATTAAATCATAATCCTCTATCGTTTAAATTTTCTTTTCTTTTTTGCTTAGATAAATGCATTGTTGAAAATATTCAAATTTTTAGAATTGTTATAAGTATTCTGGGAGTTGAAGTCCACAAGTCTTAAAGCTGCCAAGTTTGAAGACCTCTGTCTTTATTTATTTATAAATAAATAAAATAAAAAGCTTTTGAGACTTTTAAAAAATATTTTAACCGCACAGAACTACTGGGTAAGTAGTCGTATTTGAATACAGAAGATTCTTAAAGCGAATGTAAAAATTAAAAATATTTAATTAAAAATATTTAATTAAAAATATTTAATTAAAAATATTAAGTGAATCACTGCAGTTGTTAAATTAGTAACACGGTTGTTAAGCGAATCCGGCATCCGCATTGACTTGGCTTGTCAAAAGGTCGCAAAATGGGATCACATGACCCCCCCCAGGACATTGCAACCGTCGTAAATATGAAACCGCTGCCCAGCACTCACATTTTGATCACGTGACCATGGGGATGCTGCAACGGTCGTAAATGTGAAAAACGGTCCTATAAGTCACTTTTTTTCAGTGCCCTTGTAACTTCAAACGGTCACTAAACAAATGGTTGTATCTCGAGGACTTCCTGTATCTCTGCAAGAGGTACAGCTCTTACATTTTTCTCTCAAAAAACCTTCATTTCTGGGCAAATCAACTGAAAAGTGAAAATATTGTAAAATAAAGGGGCATTCATGCTTTTTTGGCATATTTGAGGGATAAAACTTGGGGAAACCTATTGTTATCTCAGCTGCAAAAAACAACAACAAACTCCATATGACCACTAGATGGCAGCAAAGAAATGCAGAAATTTTGTTGGCTGCTCTCTAATGGCGGTGGGGATTCTTGCAATCCTGATATGATAACTTTAAACTTACTGGTAGAGGAATCCTTTTGTTTTCAATAATTTTATTAAGCTTATCAAAATATAAAATAAAAAAATGAAGGTGGAAATAGTGGGAAAACGGAGAAGGGAAAAGGAGAGAGAACGAAGTGGAACGACTTGCCTCCAGAAGTTGTAAATGCTTCAACACTGGAAGTTTTTAAGAAGATTTTGGATAACCCTTTGTCTGAAGTGGTGTAGGGTTTCCTACCTAAGCAAGGGGTTGGACTAGAAGACCTCCAAGGTCCCTTCCAAATCTGTTATTCTATTCTATTCTATTCTGTCCCATCCCGTCCCGTCCCGTCCCGTCCCGTCCCATCTCACTCCACTCTATTCCATTCCATGTTTTCTATTCCATTCCATTCCATTCCATTCCATTCCATTCCATTCCATTCCATGTTTTCTATTCTATTCTATCCCATCCCATCCCATCCCATCCCATCCCATCCCATCCCATCTCACTCCACTCCTCTCCACTCCACTCCATTCCACTCCATATATTCCATTCTATTCCATTCCATTCCATTCCATTCCATTCCATTCCATTCCATTCTATTCTATTCTATTCTATTCTATTCTATTCTATTCTATTCTATTCTATTCTATTCTATTGTGTCCCATCCCATCCCATCCCATCCTATTCTATCCCATGCCATGCCATGCCATGCCATGCCATGCCATGCCATGCCATGCCATGCCATGCCATGCCATCCCATGCCATCCCATCCCATCCCATCCCATCCCATCCCATCCCATCCCATCCCATTCCATTCCATTCCATTCCATTCCATTCCATTCCATTCCATTCTATTCTATTCTATTCTATTCCATTCCATTCCATTCCATTCCATTCCATTCCATTCCATTCCATTCCATTCCATTCTATTCTATTCTATTCTATTCTATTCTATTCTATTCTATTCTATGTAGGGTAAAGGCGAAAAAAGAATGAAAAGCATTGACTTCAGACTATTTTAGCCCAGTAGAATAAAATAATAACATTACAGCCTCAGCTTTTTATTTTTACATACTGGATATGTACGAGCCATTTCCATAACAACAAATGTATTTAATCAACAAAAAAAATAAAAAAAATAAATAAAAATCATTTTTTTCCATCTCAAGCACAACATCTAGAAGTAGTTTCCAAGAAGAAACAAAGTTGGATGCGTTCTTTCCTTTGATTAGATGGGTTAATTTAGCCATCTCTGTTAAATTGCTAAATAAAAAATCCATCAGTATTTCCAGCCATTCATCCCTGGTGGGAATTAAAGTTATCTTTCCATTTTAGTGCATTAAGCATTCTGGCTGCTTTCAACACCTATAACAGAAAGGTTCCAGATTTTCTTTTTTCAAATTCTTGGCCCATTAAAGCCTAAAAGGAATGTCTCTGGTTTAATTTTTTCATTCGCTTTAAGAATCTTCTGTATTCAAATATGACTACTTACCCGGTATTTCTTTGCGGTTGAGAAATATTTTTTAAAAGCCTGAAAAGCTTTTAATTTTATTTACTTAGTTCAGTGATGGCTAAACTTTTTCTCTTCGTGTGCCAAAAGCGCACCCATAATTTTTTTTAAAAAAAATTGATTTATATGCCGCCCTTCTCCGGAGACTCAGGGCAGCTTATAATGCATTAAGCAATAGCCTTCATACTTTTTGTATATCAGGCAGTCACAACTGAGGAATACTGATTTGACTGAGGAATTCTGGGAGTTGAAGTCTGGCTGAATGGCTGGCTGGGGAATTCTGGGAGTTGAAGTCCACCAGTCTTAAAAGTTGCCAAATTTGGAGACCCCTGATCCAGGGCTGAAATGCTCCCGGATCAGACTGGATCGCCCGGTCCGGTAGCAATCTTGGCCGTTGATTCGACGATCCAGTAGCGATGGCAGAGTGAAGCTCCACCCACCCACCCAGGTGTCATTACTTCCTGCTTAAAACCAGGAAGTAATGTGTTTTTTACCTTCTGGACATGCGCAGGTTTTGCCCATGCACAGAAGGTTTGCGCATGCATGTGATGTGCTCGTGCATGCGTTTCCGAACCGGTAAGGAATGTAAGTAGATTTCACCCCTGCCCTTATCTAGACGTTTCCACAGTTACTATCCCATATGTAGAGTGTACTGATTTCATTATATTTCATTATGACGCATCTCTTTCAGGAGCAGTTCTGCCTTTGAAAGAAGCAAAACGGACGTGTTTCGCGTGAAAACCAATAATGTTGGAGCCATCCGGAAAATAAGGTATTATCAGAAGATTAAGGCCAACCTAAAGTACCCTAAAGGGTGGCTACTTGACTAAGTATGCTGTACAGGAAGCCTTGAAGAGCATCCGGAAGCTCCAGTTGGTGCAAAATGCAGTGGCCCACATGGTTTTGTGTAGATCTTGGTGTGCGCATGCTTTGCCTCTCCTGCGGGAGCTGAATTGGTTGCCAATTTGCTTCAGGGTGCAATTCAAGGCGTTGGTTATCGCCTTAAAGTTCTTCATGGCTTGGGGCCAGGTTATCTGAGGGACCATCTCTTGCCAGTTACATCTACCTGACCTATCAGAGTGGGGAGGCAAGGAATGTTGTGGGTTCCATCCACTAGGGCAGTGATGGCTAACCTTTTTGCCATGGCGTGCCAAAAGTGGGGGGAGAGTGGTGGGGTCACATGCACGCGTGCCCACATCCATAATTCAATGCGCCCCACTCTCCGTGCTCCCCCCGCTTTTAGCATATGATGGCCCGGTGGGCCCGGTAGGCCCCTTTTTTGCTCTCTCCAGGCTCCAGAGCCTTTCTAGGAGCCTGGGGAGGGCAAAAATGGCCTTCCCCCACCCCAGAGGCTCTCCCGAGGCCAGAAACAGTGTGTTTCCTGACTTCTGGTGGGCCAGAAGGCCCCAAAATCAACTGCCTGGTACACGCATGCGTGCCAGAGCTTAAGCTCGAGTGCCCACCGATATGGCTCCGCGTGCCACCTGTGGCACCCGTGCCATAGGTTCGCCATCACGGCCCTAGGGAGATACATATGGTGGAACCCAGAAGAAGGGCCTTCTCGTTGGTGTCTCCCTCTCTCTGGAACATCATTCCCTCAGAGATTAGAATGGCCCCCACCAGTGGTGGGCTGCTCCCGGTTGTAACAACTGGTTTACCCGGAACCGAAAATGTGAGCATGTGCGCCTTTCGTGCATGCGTGCGGCATTGAAAAACCGGTGATTATATAGGACATGGTAGTGCCAGGGCGGGTGGGTGGGGCCAGCCATTGGTCTGAACTACTGGTTTGCCTGAACCAGACTGAACTGGCAGCAGCCCACCATTGGCCCCCACTCTACCACTCTTCCGGAAGGCGCTGAAAACCTGGTTCTGCCACCGGGTCTGGGGAATCCAGAGTGGGATGGAGCCCATTATATGGCTGGTGTGATGTGTTCTCACTGGGGTGAGGAGCGGGGGTGGGGGGCGCTATTATACTATTTTATTATTTTATTAATTTATTATTTTATTATTTTCTTTTATTAGTTATATTTTATATATATATATATATAATGTTTTTATATCCCTGAAAGCCCCCTTAAATTATCACGTGCGAATTGGCGGCAATATAAATTTTCTAATAAATAAAAATAATTAGCCAACTTCACCCCTTGCGTTTCCTGCCCCGCCCATCCCCCATATTTTAAAATATAGTATTCTATTTTCTTTGGGTTTTTTAATTATTTCATTGCTTTCCTATAGTTATGTTTACATTTTATTATTATCATCCCCCCCCCCATTTTATCATTGTAGTGTAGCCCCACAGCGAGATGGGTAGCAAATAAATGTAATAAATAAATAAATAAGGACTAAAGAAATCAACACTATTTAGTTTTTAAAAGTTTTTACAAATAAACATTTGTAAGCCTGTGGTCAGTTACATTAAATCAGGGCGGTTTGAATGATTTATTCCATGCTGACACTTTCTACCGGAAGTACTAATGGTCAAAGCAAATTGGCAGTAGATAAGAGCTGGGGGGGGGGGGGAATGTAAAATTTGTTACTACCGGTTCTGTGGGCGTGGCTTGGTGGGGGTGTAATGTGACTGGGTGGGTGTGACCAACTTTTTTTTTTAATTTTTCAAAGCATTTTTTCTAATGCTTTGCAAAGCCTCTGCCAATCAGGCAACTCAGCTGGGATTGTCAGAGAGGCATTTTAAAAAATACCTCTCTGCCGATCAGGCAACTCAGCTGGGAGTTGCCAAAGACTTTTCAAAGCATTTTTTTTATCACCTCTTCGGCCAAGAGGTTGCAGAAAAAAAATGCTTTGAAAAGCCTCTGATGATCCCAGCTGAGCCGCGCGATCATCAGAGGCTTTTTTTTTTTACTTTTAAAAGCATGTTTTCTCCAGAAGAGGTTGTAGAAAAAATGCTTTTAAAAGTAAAAAAAAAAGCCTCTGATGATCGTGCGGCTCAGCTGGGCATGGTGGAGGTGGTAGTGGGTGCAGGGATTTTTGCTTTGAACCACCCACCGCCATTGCTACCGGATCAGGTGATCCGGTCTGAACAGGGAGCATTTCACCCCTGGATAAGAGTCAACTGAATTCAAGGTGGTCTGATCTTAGATCTCTTATGGACACAAAGGGACTCAAGACTGATGACACATTAGACCCCTTCCTCAGGCTCATTCTGGTCATTTCCTAGATCTTACGTTCTTCTGAAAGCTTTGTAATATTTCTTTCATTTGATCCATAGCAGGGGAGTCAAACTCATGTCATCATGGCGGCATCACATAATTATTGGGACTTTCCCCCCCTTTGCTGAACTGGGCATGGATGTGGCCAGCCCTGATCTATAGGGTTTCCTGCTTGGGCAAGGGGTTAGACTAGAAGACCTCCAAGGTCCCTTCCAGCTCTATTCTGATTGAGTATTTGGCATAAAATACTCAAGAATTAGAATAGCAGCAGAAAAGTGTATGGAAAGAACACATAATAATATGATACGCATAAGATGGAGATGTGTGGTCGATTTTGTAAGGTATAAAAAATTCAAGAGGTTATACGTATATTACATTACATATTAAATTTTAAAATATGTGGGTTCATAAAAAGGAATTAAGTATTCTATATATTAATATCTAGGCCAGTGATGGCTAAACTTTTTGCCATCAAGTGCCAAAAGTGGGGGGAGTGTGGGGGGAGCACTCACGCATATGCCTACACCCATAATTCTATGCACCCCGCACATGCGTGTGCGACCCCCCCTCTGCGCTCCCCCCACTTTTGGCATGTGATTGCAAGGTAGGCCCATTTTCTGCTATCCTCAAGCTCCAGAGCCTTTCTAGGAGTTTGGGGAGGGCAAAAATGGCTTTCCTCACTCCCCTGGAGGCCCTCCGGAGGCCGGAAACAGCCTTTTTCCTGACTTCCGGTGGGCCCGAAAGGCCCAAAAATCAGCTGGACACACGCGCATGCACGCTGGAGCTGAGCTCGGGTGGAGCTTAGACAAAAGGAACTTGATATTATCCTGTAGATTCTTAGTCTTCTCATGGTTTTTGTGTAATGAAAACTAAGTCAGAAGTTTAGGAACTGAAACTTTTAACTCTCAACTGCAAATTTTTACAGATTTCTCCCAAAATCCCCCCTCCCTCTTTGACAATGCATAGATGTTCAAAGGGCTTGTCACTTCAAAAACCTAAAAATATGAAACCAGCTGATTGCCTTTGTAGAGAGAAGTTTGCATAAAAGTCTTTGTTGTGTTAAATTCAAGAGGTAAATCGTTATTTCAGAGTCTTGACTTCCCGTTTGTGAAGTCTGTGCGGCTGTTTCCAAAAGTGCGATGACAAAAGGGAAATGTGCCACAACTTCCCTCAATCAGATATCCTCTAGTTGTGTTAGGGTTACAATTCCCAGCGTTCTCAGCCAGTGAAGAAAGGGGATTATGGGATCTGCCGTCCTAATGCATCTGAGGGCAGCAGGTTGCGTTGTGGCCCGCCAGCTGCCAACGGAGCTGGTGGCAGACTTGGACGATGAGGAGGTTGGGGAGGAATTTGGACAGCGCTGGAGTCTGGGGAAAAGCTCTGATACATGCTGTGCATCAGACGTAGAGATAGAGCCAGGACCGTCCGACATTTCCCAGCCACCGGAGAGGCAGCTGCCTTTGGAGGCTGATATGAGTGAGGAGGAAGAACAGCTGGGGCCTGTTCTAGATGCACGTAGGCACAGAGCAATTAGGAGAGGAGAACAATGGAGGACAAAAAGTCGATTCGGGAAGCAAAGCATGGACGCTGAATGGCCCCCTCCCTGGCTGGGGATGTTGTGGCTCCGTTGTCTGAGCCTGCGTTATCAGCAGGGGAGGACTCTGAGAGTGAGGGAGAGGAGTTGGCAAGGCCTCCTTCTCCAGGACCCTCCTCTCTGGCAATGCCTCCGGAGGACACCGAAGGGCAGGAGATAGGCCCAGAGCCAAGCTCATCCCTGCAGCCACAGGAGGACATTGATGAGGGGAGTGAGTTTTGGCTGGATCCTTGCCAGCGTCGGAGAGACAGGAGAGCCCAGCAGAGGAAAAGGCGTGGTCGTGATTAGCTGGTGGACCACACCCCACAGGCTATAAAAGAGAGTGATTGCAGCCTGTATCTTTGTGACAGACAAAACAAAGATTCATGGATCCCGGTTTCGAATCTGCCCTGTGTCTCAGCTCTGGACATTTTGGTGGTGTGTATTTGACTGAACTATTAATAAAGGCTTTGGCAAGCAGCTGCGGGGATTGCGGCCAAGCTTTTTATCAGCTTACTTGGTTGCCTGCCAGTTCATTAGACTCTGACTGTCTGAGGGGGTGTTTTCCTGGGAGCGGGGCCAGAACAGGGGAATAAATAGAAGGAAAGGAGAGTGGTTGTCGTAGGAGACAACCATTCGTATTTCTGAAGATTTTGCTCATTGCGTTTCATACCACAAAGACTGCTTGCCAGAACTTAATTTGTAGCCTTTCAGCTGGGTGTTCCCGGCCCTGAAATTATCGCAAGGAACTGATAAGGTCTGTTACTGCAGTTAACTCCTTGAAGGACTCTTACCTTATTCAGTGGGTGAATGCTATTAATTCACAAAAGGAAAATAAAGAGTGGTTTTTTCGTAACAAGGAGTCTGTTTCTTGCTTTTGCTAAGGCTGGGTCAGAACAGGTTGCAAAATATCGATTTTAACAATTGCCAACCTGCACCCTTCTTTCTCTTACTCTATTTTTGTTGCAGAATTGAGCACGACAACACTGGAATGAACGCCAGCTGGTATCTCGACCGTGTGATTGTGACAGACATGAACAGGCCCCACCTCCGTTTTTATTTCCTGTGCAACAATTGGCTGAGTAAAGATGAAGGGGACGGACTTTATGTGAGAGATCTGATTGGCAGCCTTAACCCCATGGATGTTCCCAAAGGTACATCATTGCATACAGCGGTGAATGCATGACCGAATGCCTGTATTAAAATGGCCTACAAGATAGTCCTCGACTTATGACGACAATTGAGCCCAAAATTTCTGTTGCTAAGCGAGACAGCTGTGAAATGAATTTTACCCCATTTTATGTACGTTCTTCCCACCGTTGTTAAGCAAATCTCTGCAGTTGTTAAGTGAGTAACACGGTTCTAAAGTCAATCTGGCTTCCCCATTGACTTTGCTGGTCAGAAAGTCGCAAGAGGGGATCACATGACCCTGGGATACTGCAACTGTCATAAATACCGGCCAGTTGCCAAGTGTCCCAATTTTGATCATGTGACCATGAGGATGCTGCGCCGTTGTCATTTCAAACACTAAAACAATGGTTGTAAGACAAGGACTACCTGACCTTTTCCCATCTAATCCAATTTTTTCTTTTAATTTTTGCAAACAATAAATCTAATTTTTCACTTTCAAAAGTCACAGAAGCTAAAGTTTACTTATCCTTTTGCTAAAGGAAACCGCAGTGCCTTGTAAATGGTAAACTAGGAAACCCTAAGAGTCAGCATAGAAATAATGAAAATAAATGGACACCTTTGAAATGTTCAGTCCTCTACTTTTGCAACAGAGTTCTCCAATGGTAATCAGTGCATTCTAGGAGGAAAAATCGTAACGGTTTAACTCTTCCCCAAAGTAATATCCAAATTGTTGCCTTGGCTTCATGCTTGTGCGAGGAAAGCGGGATCGGAGCTGCCGTCTCTCTATAAATACTGGTGGGGAGGTGTGGGCTGCTGGCTTTGTTGCTGTGAGCGGGTTGGTTGTCTGTGTTGTTACATCTTGATTAGTTGATGGAGTTGATGTTTGCAGACTAGTCAGCTGTTTTGTAACATCCTGTGTGGTGAGGTCCTTGATGTGTGCCCATTGCATTATCATTGTCAAGTTTAACAGAATAACAGAGTTGGAAGGGACCTTGGAGGTCATCTAGTCCAACCCCCCGCCCAAGCAGGAGATCCTACACCTTTTCTGACATTTGGCAGTCCAGTCTCTTCTTGAAAGCTTCCAGTGATGAAGCTCCTACAACTTCCGAAAGCAATTTCTGTTCCATTGGTTGATCGTTCTCATTGTCAGAAAAACTCTCCTTATTTCCAGGTTGAATCTCTCCTTGATCAATTTATTCCTTATCTGGCCTTTAGGTGCCTTGGAAAATAGGTTGACCCTCTCCTCTCTGTGGCAGCCCCTCAAATATTGGAAGACTGCTCTCATGTCTCCCCTGGTCCTTCTCTTCACTAGACTAGCCAGGCCCAGTTCCTGCAACCGTTCATTGTATGTTTTAGCCCCCAGTCCCCTAATCATCCTGGTTGCTCTTCTCTGCACTCTTTCTAGAGGCTCAACATCTTTTTTATAGTGTGGTGACCAAAAACCGGACACAGGATTCACACTGCTATCATGTCACCCTTAGTCTTTCTTTATTTTTTGAAAACCGATTTCACCTCAGTGCAGGTCAATAGTAGTTCATCCGTTCAGCTCAGTTCCACGGCAACGAACGCTAGGATGATAAAGGTTTCAAATCTCCGAATGTAAAACTCAGAGGTGACTCTATTAAGGCACCGCTGATTTCCTGCACCCGGGTCCTGCCAAAAACTGGAGCTGTTTTTCCGTTACGGCTTAACCTGACATCACACCATCTTTTTCACAAATTGTGTGGTTTCTGACAAGGAAAATGCTGCAGGTCATGAGGCTCAGCCAGAAACCCCGTCTGCTCCACTGTCAAATTTGCAGTTTGCCATATGCTAGCAATTATTCTCACATTTACACCGCCACAGATTCTTATTTACCTAAGTGCTCCCGAGCGGGGTTGATATTCGTTTTCATCCTGGGGATTAATTGCGAAGGATGGGATATTGTTCCACCCCTTGGTGTTTTCTTTCCCGTAATAAATTCTTAAGTCGAAGTGTCTTAACTTCCTACAGCAGCAAATGATTTAAAAAAAAACAATCAACCAAACCCCCTTCTCTCAAACCAGGTCAGGTAACAGACAATTTGGCCATTGGGCATAAGAGACATTTGAGAGGTGATTAACTTAATTAAAGGCTGCGTGCTGTGCAAAGAATCTTGTGCTTTAGGATTTGGCGTTTCTAGCTTCAGGAGGAACCCTCCGATCCCCAATATCCTACCTGTCAATGTAGCTTCAGCTTCAACCGCAGTAATACACAAGCACACAAGAGATACAAACTTAAGGTAAACAGCTCCAAACTCGACTGCATAAAATACAGGGGTGAAATCCAGCAGGTTCTGACAGGTTCTGGAGAACCGGCTGTGGAAATTTTGAGCAGTTCAGAGAACCGTCAAATACCAGCTCTGCCTGTTCCCAGAGTGGGGTGGGAATGGAGATTTTGCAATATCCTTCTCCCAGGAATGGGGAGGGCATGGGGATTTTGCAGTATCCTTCCCCTGGAGTTGGGTAGGAATGGAGATTTTGCAGTATCCTTCCCCCCGCCACGCCCACCAAGCCACACCATGCCCACCATGCCACACCCACAGAACTGGTAGTAAAAGAATTTGGATTTTACCACTAATAAAATACGACTTCAGCAACAGAGTGGTCAATGCCTGGAATGCACTACCTGTCTCTGTGGTTTCATCCCCAAACCCCCAAAACTTTAACCTTAGATTGTCTATTTTTGACCTCACCCCATTCCTAAGAGGTCTGTAAGGGGCATGCATAAGTGCCAGCGTGCCTACCGTCCCTGTCCTACTGTCCCCCATTTATTCGTATCCTTATCCTCTTTTCATAATCATGTTTATACTTATATCTGTTATCTTATACATGCATGACAAATAAATAAAATAAAATAACAAAATAAATCTTGAACAGAGAAAAGCAAAGTTTTTCTCTATCCGCTTGTCAATAATAATAATAAGGGAGCCTGAGTGGCATAGGAGGCTAATGCCTCCTACTAAGGCAGCATTTAACAACCAGCTGCCTGCAATTACACCAGTTCGAATCTCACCAGGCTCAAGGTTGACTCAGCCTTCCATCCTTTCTAAGGTGGGTAAATTGAGGACCCAGTTGGACCTAAGCTGACTTTGTATAAATATACAGAAGTATGAAGGCTATTGCTTAACACATTGTAAGACGCCCTGAGTCTCCGGAGAAGGCGGCATATAAATCAAATTAAAATAATAATAATAATAATAACAACAACAACAACAACAACAACAACAATAATAATAATACCAAGAGCAGAGGGTGGTCGAGGACTCCTACAAGTAAAGCAGACTGTGGAAGAAGAAAAATGCAGTTTGAATGATTACATCCAGAAAAGTGAAGAACCAATGATTAAGGAAGTAAATAAAGGAGGCCTTTTAAAGACAACTAAAACAAAAGCAGAATATAAGAAAGAAGTAATTGAGCAACGAGCTGAAAATTGGAAAAGCAAAGCTCTGCATGGCCAATACTTGAAAAGTATTGAAGGCAAAGGTGACCAGAAACTAACCTGGAACTGGTTAAGATGAGGAGTACTGAAAAAAGAAACAGAAAGCTTTATTTTGGCAGCTCAAGAACAAGCCCTAGCCACAAACTGCATGAAGGCAAAAATTCAACATGTTACCACCAACGGCAAATGCCGCCTCTGTAATGAGAAAGATGAGACAGTCGACCACCTGATCAGTGGATGCAGCAAAATTTCACAAACCGACTACCTACAACGCCATGACCGTGTTGCTAAGATCATTCACTGGAAATTGTGCCAGAAGTTTGGATTTGAGTACAGCAAAAACCACTGGGAACATCAGGTTGAGAAAGTTTTAGAGAATGAGAAACTCAAGATCTTGTGGGACTTTAGGATTCAGACTGACAGGCACTTGGTCCACAACACACCTGACATAACGGTAGTTGAAAAGAAAAAAGTATGGTTTATTGACATTGCAATACCTGGTGATGCACGGATTGAAGATAAGCAGCAAGAAAAAATCACAAAGTACCGGGACTTGCAAATCGAAGTTGAGCGACTATGGAAAAAGAAATCATGTGTTGTTCCAATTGTAATTGGAGCCCTTGGAGCAATACCCAAAGGGCTACCCCGCTATTTAGAAATTCTAAATTTACCGGACTTGAACATTTTGACTCTGCAAAAAACCACCTTACTCGGAACAGCTTACATCCTCCGACGATATTTTAACAGTTCCTAGATCCTTGGTTAGGACTCGAGCTGCTGAGCTATTAACCAGCCTCAAATACTGTGAATCTCACTACCGATTAACCAATAATAATAATAATAATAATAATAATAATAACTTTATTGTCATTGTACGTGTATACACAGTATACCCATACAGCAAAATTCACTTAACACCCAAAAACCAGATCTATCACTCATTTCATTTCATTTCATTTCATTTCATTTCATTTCATTTCATTTCATTTATTAGATTTTTATACCGCCCTTCTCCCGAAGGCCTCAGGGCGGTGCACAGCCACGATAGAACAATATATGATACAAAATTTAAACAAAAACAATTTAAAACAAATTAAATAAATTTGGCCCTGTCAATTAAAAACCCACAAATTTAAAATACCCCATCCGGATTCTTATTCAGCCAGGCCAGCCTGTTGAAATAGCAGGGTCTTAAGGGCCCAGCGAAAGGTACGGAGATCGGGAATCATACGTATCCCAGGCGGCAGTTCATTCCAGAGGGCGGGTGCCCCCACAGAGAAGATTGTTCTCTTCTCTTGTTCTCAGAGAAGATTGTTATGTGTATCACACATAACAATCCCCAAACACCCTCCCACCCACCACAAATCCCACACCCTTAAACCATCCAAACATTCACACAACAGACCGAGCAATGCTCATTGATGGTGGCTCTTTAGTTCATTGTTGAGTGCAATTATAGAATATACCATATTCATAAATCTTCCCTCTAGTATGGATAATTCTGGAGCTCCAGAACCACATTCAGGATTTCCTTAATTTATGACCTTTCGTTTAATGACTGAGGTTACCCCCCCCTCAAAATGAGTGACATGATCTTTTTTTCACACTTACGACCATTGTAGCATCCCTGCGGTCCCTCGACCTACGACCACAATTGACCCAACATTTTTGTTGCTAAGAGAGATGGCAGTTAAGGGAGTTTTGCCCTATTTTATGACTTTTCTCGCAACAGTGAATCACCGCAGTTGTTAAGTTGGAAACCTAGTTGTTAAGTGAATCCAGCTGCCTCCTTGACAGATGGTTCCAAGGTCGACAGCTTCCATTGTGAAGATGTCTTCCTGTGGGAGATGGAAGAGAAATCCTTGGTTGGTCTTCAAAAGAGCATTAGCTATACAAACGGAACGACAGAGTTGGAAGAGAGCTTGGAGTTCTTCTAGCCCAACCCTCTTCTCAACCCTGAAGCTGACCTGACGGAGGCCATTTTGAGGCTTCGGGGTTGCCACACCGGAGCTGAGGGATAGGGAGTGGGGAATAGAGATAGAGGGGGCTTGGAGTCGAAACAAAATACTTTCTCCTGGGAACCAAGGACATTCCCACAGGTGGCTGGGGAGAGGAGGAGCGATGTTGCCTGACAACCGGGGCGGGACCTTGATTGGACTGTGTGACTGACTGCTAGGGAAAAGGGAGGAACTCTTACTTTTAATTAGTTGAAAACCGCGGGAATATTCAGAGTCGGTTTTCACCAGCTTATGCCAATATGATATATCCAATAAACCAATTCTTTGAGGAACCTACTTGCCTCAGAGTTTATTAAGGATGTATTATTTGGAAATCTGACATCTCTGCTCAGGCAGGAGACCCTATCTATACTATTTCAGACACAGGGTTGTCCAATCTCTTCTTAAAAACCTCCAGTATTTATGACGGAAACTCCTGTCGGGAAACTTTGGAATACACATTTTAAACCCATCTGAAGAATACAGGTCGTCCTCAGAATTACCACCATAATCAGCTCAAAATTTCTGTCGTTAAGACAGTTGTTAAGTGAACTTTGCCTCATTTTACAACCAGAGTTGTTAAGTGAATCCCTGCAGTTATTATGTTAGTAACACGGTTGTTAAGTAAATCGGGCTTCCTCATGGACTTTGCTTGTCAGAAGGTCGCAAAAGGGGATCACATCACCTGGGGACCATTCTAAATATATGCCAGTTGCCTAGCAACCGAATTTTGATCACATGACCGTGGGGATGTTGCAACAGTTGAGGAGGGACAAGGGGCGAGAACTAATGTTGTGTTTTTAAGCTTCCTCAATATAACTAGCTGTCCATCATAAAAGTGCTTTTTCAAAAGGCAACTGGGCTTTATTTTTCCTTGAAGATGTTTCCCTTCTCATCCAAGGAGCTTCTTCAGTTCTGACCAGGAGTGAAATGCTCCCGGTTCAGACCAGATTGCCTGATCCGGTAACGATGGCGGTGGATGGTTCGGAGAACCGGTAGCAAAAATCCTTGAGCCTCCCCCACCATGCCCAGCTGAGCCGCACGATCATCATTTTTTAAAAAGCCTCTCCTACGATCCCAGCTGAGTTGCCTGATCTGCAGAGGCTTTTCAAAGCATTAGAAAAAATGCTTTGAAAAGTTAAAAAAAAAAAAAGTTGGCCACGCCCACCCAGTCACATTAAACCCCCCCAAGCCACGCCCACAGAACCAGTAGTAACAAATTTTACATTTCACCCCTGGTTCTGATCAAATGGTGGAGGAATAAATCCTTCCCATCCTCCACCATTCAGTCAGAACTGAAGAAGCTTCTCGGAGGAGAAGTGAAATGTCTTCAAAGAAAAACCAGAAAGTCTACAGCAGTGGCCAAAATTGTGGAACCCTTTTGGGAAAAGTGTATTTTCTAAAACTAGCTAGTAACACCACTTCTTTTTGGAGTAGTGCCAGAAAAGACCTTAGCTCTTTCCGCCGTGACCTTAAAACATGGTTGTTTCGCCAGGCTGGCCTGGACTGAATAGGATTTTTAATGGGAATTTTAGCTCTTTTATTGTCTGAATTTTAATCCGGACTTGTCGTAGCTTATTGTTGTGAGCTGCCCTGAGTCCTTGCGGAGAATATAAATCCGATAAAATAAAAAAATAATAAAATAAAAATTATATATCAATGGAAAGATAACTTAATCAAGAATGGAATGCAATCACTTTCATGAAGGACTTGCTATTAGAATAGCAGTTACAGTATAAAGAAGAAAAGTGAAACACGTAGAAAAAATGAGAAATACAAAAATGATCATCAAAGAAAAAAACGAGATATACAAAAATGATCCCCATGTCATTTAATACTTAGTTGGGTGACCTTTAGCAAGAATGATGGCCTTACAACATCTTCCCATGGAGTGAACCAAGTCTTTGAGTTCTGCAGCTGTTATGGTGTGAAACCAAGATTGAATGATGGCTTCTATTAACTGGGTTTTATTGCTGGGTCGGTTCTGACTAACAAGTTTCTTTAGTCGGCTCCATAGATTTTCAATTGGGTGAAGGTCTGAGCTATTCCCAGGCTATTCCAGCAGTGGAATAGGATTATCTTGAAACTCCCCCCAAAAAAGTGGTGTTATTAGCCATCAAACCTTAAAAATATGTTTTTCCCAAAAGGTTTTCACAATTTTGGCCACTACTGTAGCTGCCTTTTGAAAAAACATCTTTGGGAAAAACCATGACCTTGGATGACTGATAATCTCCATAGGCTTTTAGCTGGCTATCAGATGACACAAAATGTTAGAGCCTTGGTTTGCTCCAATCTTACATTAAAAAGGTGTCTACTTTACATTTTCTCTTGCTTACAGGAATGGCAGCCATTCTGTTCCGAATATTATTAGAACACGATTCCTCTTCTTCATTTCACTTCGACTCCGCTTTACATTTTTAAAATCTGTGCTGTGCTAAAGAAAGAAAATATGAGATATATAGACATGCAGCTGTAAAAGATCTCCTGGATAGTCGAAATTTTACTTTCTTGCCACTTGCCAAGGTGCTGAGTTCATGTTTAAAACTAGGCTTTGGTCCAGCATTTCCCTTCTGCCAGGTTAAAATCAACAGTACGGTGAATATTGTTTCTTAAGTAATCAGAGGGACCAGAGGGCTGCATACAGTGGTGGGATTCAAATAATTTAACAACCTTTTCTTTGCCCTAATGACTGGCAGGGTGGGTGGCCGTGGCCGTGGTGGGTGTGGCCAGGGGTGTGTGACAGGCAGCACTCGGCTTCCTGCACCTCTCTGGGAGCAAAAACTGGCCATGGGACGGATGCGCCTCCCCCTTGCGCCCCAGAAAAGCTGAACTTCCGGGTTCTAGCGCGCATTTGCACCCGACAATCAGCTGACTGGCGTGCATCCGCCAGCTGATTTTCGGCACTGCTGCAGGCACGAAGGACAGCTGATCATCGCACGTGCATGCATGCCAGAAACCCGGAAGAAAAACAGGCAAGGCCAGGCCTGTTGCCAGGCAACATGGTTTCGCGTGCCACTTTGGGCACCCGTTCCATAGGTTTGCCATCATGATAGCATAGGTTTCCTGCTTGAACTGAGGGTTGAACTAAAAGATCTCCAAGGTCCTTTCTAACTCTGTTATTCTGTTAGTAATTCAAGCCTGTGTGAAATTAAGAAAAAAAAATACAGCAATTTTTTAAAAAGGAAGATTATATAACAAAGACCAACAGAGTGGCTAATATATTCAGCTGCAAATTATGTTCCTAATATTGGTGAGATGGCAACGGGGGTGTCGCGATGCGGGCACTCTGCGCTTTTTCAACACAACTGCAGCTTGCGGTGACTCTTTTGACCTCCCCACCGGGGGGGGGGGATTTTACTCCATCCTTAATTCCCATTAGTTATATACCCCGAATGTATTCAACATTTCATTTTGCCTTTCTTTTTATCTCTGTCTCCCTTTCAAGCTTCGGATTGCATTGACTCCTTTATTTTGTTTTATTTTTTTTTTAATATAAAAGAGACTAGAAAGCTGGGGGTATTTTTGGTTCTCAAAATTCTGCACCAGATGTTCAGTTTTAGAAGAAAAGCTAATATAAGAAGCCATCGAATTTTTTTATCTGACCAGTAGGGGGAGCAGGACAACTACTTTAGAGCAGGGGTCTTCAACCTTGGCCATTTTAAGACTTGTGGACTTCAACTCCCAGAATTCCTCAGCCAGCAAAGCTGGCTGAGGAATTCTGGGAGTTGAAGTCCACAAGTCTTAAAATGGCCAAGGTTGAAGATCTCTGCTTTAGAGCACTAGTTCAAAGGTTTGTTACAAATCAATGCAATAGGTCTGTGGAGATTCTCAGTCATCCAGGTCATGGCTGTCCCCCTCTTTTTTCAGGAGGCAACTGGACTTTCTTATTTTTTTCTTTTGAAGACATTTCGATTCTCATCCAAGGAGCTTCTTCCGCTCTTGACAGGATAGTGGGGAAGGGAAGGATTTATACTCCTTGCAGACAGCTGGTCATTTGCATCAGAGGTGGGTTTCAGCAGGTTCTGACCAGTTCTGGAGAACCGGTAGCGGCAATTTTGAGTCGTTCGGAAAACCGGTAATAAAAATTCTGACTGGCCCCGCCCCCATCTATTCTCTGCCTCCCGAGTCCCATCTGATCGGGAGGAAATGGGGATTTTGCAGTAATCTTCCCCTGGAGTGGGATGGGAATGGAGATTTTACAGCATCCTTCCCATGCCACTCCCACCAAGCCATGCCACGCCCACCCACAAAACCGGTAGTAAAAATTTTTTGAAATGCACCACTGATTTGCATCCTGTTAGAGGATCCTTGAAGCACTTGGAGTTGTATCTGTTTTTCCAGGGTCACCTGAGTGATGCTCTTGGTTCCTGTAGTCTGCAATTTTTTTCCTCTGGAAGTCCATTCCTACTCCCACACCATTCAAAACGAAATATTTCAAGAAAAAAAAACAACTAAGAAAACCCAGTAGCCTTTTGGAAAAGCACCATTGGGATAGAAGCGGATATTATAATTTTTTGCTGGGTTTCCTCCCTGGAGCATCAGCACAACCAATCTAGCTGCATCCTTAGGATGTTGCCATTCCCCAAAAAAGGATGATTATTTTTCCACAAGATGGTGGATCTCACAGCTTACATGTAAATTCAAATGCAAACACGTGTTTGTGGTACACGAGCTGCGGTGGCGCAGTGGTTAGAGTGCAGTACTGCAGGCTACTTCTGCAGACTGCCAGCTGCCTGCAATTTGACAGCTCGAATCCCACCAGTCTCAAGGCTGACTCAGCCTTCCATCCTTCCGAGGTGGGTAAAATGAAGACCCAGATTGTTGGGGGCAAGAGGCTGATTCTATAAGCTGGTTAGTGTCGAAGCGTGAATCAGCCTCTTTCCCCCCCTGGGGAAACTGCAATTAATTAGAGGTGAATGGATCTTGTTTTTCGTGGTGTATACTCTCAAAGTAAGGAAACCCGAAGTATACATTCTAAGAAACATTTTTATTATAAAAGTAAAAAACCTAACTAACTACATTTTACCGGCAGCTTATCAGCAGAGACGGACAAAGGAAGAAGTAAATCAGGAAGTTAGAAAGAAAAAAAAGATGTAGACATGCACAGTAGCTTCAAAAATCACAAGACAAGCTTATCTCAGAGATAAGGTTCTCTGGCAAGCTACCGTAATGTTCAGAATGGAAGCTCAGCTGGCAAATATAAATAACGCAGTGACAATTAAAGAGGGCTGTAAAAGCACTGTGAAGCGGTATATAAGTCTGAATGCTATTGCTATTATTACTTCCAGCTTGCTTGATCATTCCATAGGCATCTACCTGGTTTGGTTTGAATTAATTGTATGATGTGTTTTTTCCCCCTGCAGTAAACAAATATGTGGTCCGAGTGTTTACAGGTGATGTTAATGGCAGTGGAACAGATGCTGATGTTTTCGTTAACATTTTTGGGCAGAACGGAGATACAGGTAACATCCTCTAGTAGTTACAGTAGTGCCCAAAATTGTGGAAACCTTTTAGCCAGTTTATCTTCACTGAGCCGAGGAGGTGCAGTGGTTAGAGTGCAGTACCGCAGGTTACTTCTGTTGGCTGCCGGCTGCTTGCAATTTGGCAGATCAAATCTCACCAGGCTCAAGGTTGACTCATCCTTCCATCCTTCCGAGGTGGGTAAAATGAGGACCCAAATTGTTAGGGGCAATAGGCTGATTCTGTAAAACCGCTTAGAGAGAGCTGTAAAAGCACTGTAAAGCAGTATATAAGTCTACAGTACTGGCTAAAATTGTGGAAACCTTTTGGAAAAAGTGTATTTTCTAAAACTAACTAATAACACCACTTCATTTTGGAGTAGTACCATAAAATTATATATCAATTATCTTTCCATTTTCTTTTTATGGAAAGATAATTGAATCAAGAATGTAATGCAATAACTTATATGAAGGATTTGCTATTAGAATAGCAGCTACAGTATAAAGAAGAAAAATGAAACACATAGAAAAAAAATGAGATATACAAAAATGATCACCATGTCAATGAATACTTAATTGGGTAACCTTTAGCATGAATGACAGCCTTACGATGTCTTCCCATGGAGTGAACCAAGTCTTTGAGTTCTGCAGCTGTTATCATGTGAAACCAAGATTGAATGATGGCTTCTATTAACTGGGTTTTATTGCTGGGTCGCTTCTAACAGGTTTCTCTAGTTGGCTCCATAGATTTTCAATGGGGTTAAGGTCTGGGCTATTCCCAGGCCATTCCAGCAGTGGAATAGGATTATCTTGAAACACCCCCCAAAAATTGGTGTTATTAGCCATCAAACCTCAAAAATACACTTTTCCCAAAAGGTTTCCACAATTTTGGCCACTACTGTATGTAGACTAATATAAGCTAGTCCCTCTGTGAGGGAAATGGGTGGTTCGATAAATAAAATAAATACTTCCTTTCAGAGCGTATATCAATTTTTTTTAAAAAAATTAATTTATATGCCGCCCTTCTCCGGAGACTCAGGGCGGCTTACAATGCGTTAAGCAATAGCCTTTATACTTTTGTTTATTCCTACTTAGTAGGGCTTTCGGGGGCCCCCTAAGCGGTGCTCTTTTATACAAAGTCAGCTTATTGCCCCCACAATCCGGGTCCCCATTTTACCTACCTTGAAAGGATGGAAGGCTGAGTCAACCTTGTGCCTGGTGAGATTCGAACTTGCAGTAATTGTAGGCAGCTGGTGTCACTTTACACCACTTAAGCTGCTGCGCCACCAAGGCTCATACACAGTTTTACAGTTCCCAGGATTAAGACCTATGCCACTGTGACAAAGTTGTGTTGTTTCTTGAACTATGTTCAAGATCCTCAACTCCTGGACCAAAACTGAAATTTAACAGTGGTTTCACTGTGCAATTAGTTACCTAGAGAATTGATGGGTTCCTGTTCAATGGGTATGTTTGAACAGCGATGATGAGACAATGGTTTGGGGTAGGGGTGGGTTCTACTTAACTTTACTACTGATTTGCAACGGGATCTCTCTCTCCTCTCTCTCTCTCTCTCCTCTCTCCCTCCATATTTGTTTAACTTTGATTATATCTCTTGCCCAGGAGAGCGCAGGTTGGACAATGACAAGGACAATTTTGAGAGAGGATCAGAAGACAAGTTCACCCTTGACGCTCCCAATCTGGGCAAGCTCAGGAAAATCACCATTGGGCATAACAACAAGGGAAGCTCAGCCGGATGGTTCCTTGATAAGGTTTGCTATCAGTTATTAATTCATTACTTAGGCCAAAAAGATATTAATTAGGTTTGCCTTAACCCTGTATCTGAATGCAAGGACAAAGGGGAAGATTCTGAAGACCAGGGGTGAAATCCAGCAGGTTCTGACAGGTTCTGGAGAACCGGTAGTGGAAATTTTGAGCCATTCGGAGAACCGGCAAATACCACCTATGGCTGGCCCAAGAGTGGGGAAGGAATGGGGATTTTGCAGTATCCTTCCCCTGGAGTGGGGAGGGAATGGAGATTTTGCAGCATCCTTCCCCTGCCATGTCCACCAAGCCACGCCCACCAAGCCACACCCATAGAACCGGTAGTAAAAAAATTTGGATTTCACCACTGCTGAAGACTAACTTCAGCCTAAGGAGCCTGTGTAGCGTAGGGGGCTAATGCCTCCTACTAAAGGCAGCAATTAACACCAGCTGCCTGTAATTTCTCTGAGTTCAATCCTAGCCAGGCTCAAGGTCGACTCAGCCTTCCATCCTTTCTAAGGTGGGTAAAATTGAGGACCCAGTTTGTGGGGGCAATAAGCTGACTTTGTATAAATATACAAAAGTATGAAGGCTATTGCTTAACGCATTGTAAGCCGCCCTGAGTCTCCGGAGAAGGGCGGCATATAAATCAAAATTAAAAAAAACAAAAAAAAAACTTCTGAAAGTGTAAGCTGAAGATATATATCTAAAGTGTAGGGAATCAGAGTAGAGCTGGAAGTAGGGGTGGGTTCTACTTACCTTTATTACTGGTTCACTTCACTCGTGCACGGGCCTTGCTTCTGCACATGTGCAGAAGCTTTTGCGCATGCGCAGATCGCTTCTGATGACGTCAGGGTCAGTGGGTGGAGTCTCCTGCCGGTTTTACTACCAGTTCGATAGAACCGGTGCAAGCTGGGGGCAACCCACCACTGGCTGGAAGGGACCTTGGAGGTCTTCTAGTCCAGCCCCCTGTTCAAGGGCCTGGTGGCTCAGCAGACTAAAGCATTGTGATTAACACCAGCTGTCTGCAATTACTGTAAGTTCGAATCTCACCGGGCTCAAGGTTGACTCAGCCTTCCATCCTTTCTAAGGTAGGTGAAATGAGGACCCAGTTTGTGGGGGCAATAAGCTGACTTTGTATAAAATATACAAAAGTATGAAGGCTTTTGCTTAATGCATTGTAAGCCGCCCGAGTCTTCGGAGAAGGGCGGCATATAAATCAAATTTTTTTAAAAAAAGGGGTGGGGCAGGAGAACCTACACCATTTCCGACAAGTATCTGTCCAGTCTCTTCTTAAAAACCTAAGTGATGGAACACCCACAATCTCTGGAGGCCAGATGTTTCAGAGGTGCTATTCAGCAGGTTCTGACCAATTCTGGAGAACCAGTACCGGAAATTCTGAGTAGTTTTCCATGGACAAAGCAGGTGGGGGTGGGGGTTGAGGAGCATGCAACCTAGATTCCATACAGGCTCAGTTTTGCTTGCCCTCCACTCATCTCCAGCTGTGCAGTTCCTTAAGCCTGGATCCAGCCTAGAGCTGGGTAGCTCAGCAGACTAAAGCATTGTAATTAAAGACCAGCTGTCTGCCATTACTGTAAGTTTGAATCTCACCAGGCTCAAGGTTGACTCCGCCTTCCATCCTTTCAAAGGTAGGTAAATTGAGGACCCAGTTTGTGGGGGCAATAAGCTGACTTTGTGTAAATATACAAAAAGTATGACGGCTATTGCTTAACGCATTGTAAGCCGCCCTGAGTCTCCGGAGAAGGGCGGCATATAAATCAAATTTTAAAAAAATTAAAATTGAAAGTAGCCAAATGAGAAACTGCTTATTTTTGGGAGGTGGGATTGGTGAGCAATTTTTGCCAGTGAGATGGATGCAAAAATTAAGACATCTGTTTGGATTCTTAAAAAAAAAAACATCTATTGTCAACACATGAAAAGACTGTGGATGGAGTTGTGAGGCAGGTTAACAGAATTGGGAGGGACCTGACAGCTAGAACAATTCATCAGTGGAACAGCTTTTCTCCAGAAGTTGTGGGTGCTCCGATACTGGAGGATTTTAAGCAAAGATTGAACAGCCATTTACCTAAAATGGTATAAGGCCTCCTGTTTGAGCATTAGATTAGAACAAGGGTCTTCAAAGGTGGCAATTAAGACTTGTGGTTTGAGGAATTCTGGGAGTTGAAGTCCACAAGTCTTTTTTTTTTATTGAAAAATTTTAAAAGTTTTACATACATTTCCCCTTCCCCCTCCCCCCACCCATTCCCCCCTTACCCTCCCCAACCCACCCACCTCCCACTTCCCAGAGCAAAATACAGGGTATCACATTTAACAATCGTAAGCTAATATAAGCTAATAATTTATAGTCTCTTATCACCCTCTTGAACTTTTAACTCCCTTTTACTAAACTAACATGAAGTACCGTATTTTCTGGCGTATAAGACGACTGGGCGTATAAGACGACCCTCCTCAGAGCCATTTAAGCCTTGTCAGAGCCTTATGGGCTGGTCTGCCTGGTTACAGGAGAATGAGACCCGGCGTATAAGACGACCCCTGACTTTTGAGAAGATTTTTGTGTGTTAGAAAGTAGTCTTATACGCAGGAAAATACAGTACTTTATAAAACTCTCTTAACTCGAAGTCCACAAGTCTTAAAGTTGCCAAGTTTGGGGAACCTCTGGCCTGGAAGACTTCCAAGGCTCCTTCCAACTCTGTTGGTCTGTTAAGAAAGACAATGTTCTTCATGAATACTTGTGGGTAAAAAAATCTGCTGAGTGAGTTGCAACATCGGTCGAAAGGCAGGTCGTTCTACAGTTTCTCCCTTCACTGATGAGACGTTCTGCTCTGATCGTAGGTTGTCATTGAGGACATTGGCAACAAGTCAGTGTATGAGTTCCCAAGCTACCGTTGGTTTGCATTGGATGAAGATGATGGCAAAATCCAGCGCGACATTCTTGTGGGAGGAACCGAGGCAACCGGTAAATGTGTTTTTGAGCTGAAAGTGATGAAGATGAGACAGCCGAGGATGAACTGGTGTTAAAAGGCTCAGGGCATAGAGGGAGAGTAGAGTAGAGTAGAGTAGAGTAGAGTAGAGTAGAGTAGAATGAAATAGAAAATATGGAATGGAATGGAATAGGATAGGATAGGACAGGACAGAATATTATTTATTGGCCAAGTGTGATTGGACACACAAGAAATTAGTCTCCAGTGCAGAAGCTTTCAGCATGCTGTCAGGGTCCCAACGAAAAAAGACTCCGAGGCTAGAAGTTCCTCAAAGTTCCATTTTATTAGAGATGTCATATTGGCACATCTGGGAAAACCCGAATCTGAAAGCTTCCAGGTTTTCCCCACCCAAAAGAAAGTCCAAGTCCCTTCTCCTTGCACCCACATGTCCATCACATGGTCCAATCAATACACCATCCCAACTGGAGATGCCTTCCAGTTACAGCACTATAAATGCAGGCCAAGTGTCCTTGACTCTCACAGAAAGGAATGTTATTATGGCTAGATATCTCCATCACTCCATGCAATCCCCCCTCCCAGTTTCCCACAGCACCAAATGTGGCAGCCCTGAAGATCCAAAGAAAAAGATGGCCTCCAGGGCTGACACGTATATATAAAACAACAAAGCGATAATCATAGATGCCAATAGGAGAGATGAGAAGGACGATAGTAATACAGCCCTACTACATCTCGAGAATGGAGAAGTGTAGAAGCTCAGCAATGCCGTCCCTTATCCTAGTTCTGCTGTATTGCCTGATGTGCCAGTTTGAAACATTGCTGGTTGCCAAGCTGTGGCGTATTTCTCTGTAATGTTAAGGAAGTGAGGGGATGATCTCCCACTCAGAATGGAGATTTATGTGAGATGGCAGGTGGACTGAGATTAGCTAGCCCCTGGTTTGGTGGTGTCCTGTTCTTTTTTTTTAAAAAAAAATATTTTATTAGTTTTAAAAGTAAAACAATGGACATTGTTCAACGCCTCTGGTTTCTAACATTTGCATCAAATTCAAGTTAGTAAGTAATATATTCCTTAATCATGGGATGGCGAACCTATGGCACGGGTGCCACAGGTGGCACGCGGAGCCATATCTGAGGGCACACGAGTGTTGCCCTAGCTCAGCTCCAGCACACATGTGCCCTCCGGCCAGCTGATTTTCGGGCCTTCCGGGCCCACCGGAAGTTGAGAAATGTGCTGTTTCCAGCCTCCGGAGGGCCTCCTGGGGGTGTTGAGGAAGGCTGTTTTTGCTCTCTCCAGGCTCCTAGAAAGCCTCTGGATCCTGGGGAGAGTGAAAAATGGGCCCACTGTGCCATTGTGTGCCAAAAACGGTGTGTGTGTGGGCGAAGCAGACACACGTGCGTAGGAGGGCAGGGCACGGGTGGGCATTGAATTATGGGTGTGGGCACGCATGTACACGATCCTCCCCGCTCTCCCCCCACTTTTGGCGTGTGACGGCAAAAAGGTTAGCCATCACTGCCTTAATCTATATACAAATTTACATATCGCCTATTTCATTATATATCAAGTAGACAGTATTTTACTTCCTAAACAACTATACCTATATTTAATAAACCTATGTTACATTCACAACTTCAATATACCTTGATATATTGGTATACCTTGATCGATACATTTCCAGACATTCATTACCCCTTGTTTTTGATATTCTTCCTCTTATCTAACCAATTATAAAATTTATTCCAGACTTCATAGTATGTTGTTTCACTTTTGTCTTTGAGTTCTAAAGTAAGCCTGTCCATTCTCTGCACAGCTGTAAATTTTGTGTATTGCTTCTTCTTCTGAGGGTATTTCTTTACGCTTCCATTTTTGAGCAAAGGCTAGTCTTGCCATGGTAAGTATATGCAATATTAAATAGGTTACATTTTTGTCATATTTGCTGTCTGCCTTGCCCAGTAAGGAAAATTCCAGCTTGACTTCTGTTTTGAACAATAACATCTCTTCTAACCAGCTCCTTATTTGCTGCCAAAAACTTTTTGCTTTTGAGCACTCCCACCACATATGATGGTATGACCCTAGATCCGCCTCACATTTCCAACAAATTGGGGAGTATTTGTCCTGTTCTTTTAAGACTTCTTTTCAGACCTCTACTCAGCTGTTTAGCAAAGAGCAGCTGTAAAAGCCCTGCAGGAACGGAGCTAGGTGTGGTACATTATGATGCTCTTGGTTGTTGGTGTGCTAGTTTTGGAGAAGTAGGGAGTGCGGAAGGGATCTGGCAGTGTGAAGGGTTGTGGGTTTTCTAATCCAAATAGCAAGCTGGAAGCAACTTAAGGAGCAAGGTTTGGAGAAGCTCATTTCGTTGCTAGCAACTTCCAAACCTTGAATCTTCAAACATGAGGGGGGCATTACAGCCACCGAATCTCATCATTTGCCTAGTGCGGCTTAAAGTGCAGTTTACCTGAGACAGGTGGCTGTCTACTTCCACAGTAGCCTGCTCCTAGAACAAAAATGATTAAAGGTTTCTCCTGTAGAGGGGTGCCCAACTCTAGGGGTCCATGCTCATCTCTGTTTCCTAGCTGAGGAAGCCAGCAATGGTCATGTGGCCAGCATGGCTATACGCAGAGGCACACGGAATGCTATTACCTTCCCACTAAAGTGGTATCTATTTATCTCCTTGCATTTGCATGCTTTTGAACTGCTAGGTTGAGAGGGGAGCTGGAGCAAGGAAAGGGAGCTCAGCCCATTGTGCAGCAATAGGGTCTCAAACGATCAATCTACCGGTTTGCCCCACACGCACATGCTCTCTTTGTGTGCATGCATGCCCTGTTCACACACGCACCTGCCTTCTGCACATGTGCCCAGCCTTCTGCGCATACACTTTGCTCATGCACATGCCTTCCGTGCATGCACCCGGCCTTAAAAACATGCCTAAATAGGATGGCATAGAGCCGGGGCCCACCTGTGATTTCTGCTATTGGTTCGGTCGAACTGGGCTGAACCGGCTGAATACCATCTCTGTCTAGGTGGTGACTACTTCTTCTTCGAGTTGTGATAGAGACAATGCCCCTTGTGTATATCGATGGCTGCTTTATCCTTGCCCAATGGTAGATGGCAGTCATTGATTAAGGCCTCCAACATATATTGGCTGAACTCTTTTGCATTCAACTCAGACATGAGGAGACATACGGCAAAAGCATTCAGCCAATGTAGGTTGGAGGTCTTAATCAATGACTGCTATAAACAGCCGTCAATATACACAAGGGTTATTGTCTCTATCATAACCCGGAGAAGAACTAGTCACCCATGTACAGAACGTTATTAAAGGGAAAGTTTCCCCTTGCACATATGTGCTAGTCGTTCCCGACTTTAGGGGGCGGTGCTCATCTCCGTTTCAAAGCCAAAGAGCCAGTGTTGTCTGAAGACGTCTCTGTGGTCATGTGGCCGGCATGACTGAACGCCAAAGGCGCACAGAACGCTGTTCCCTTCCCACCAAAGGTGGTCCCTATTTTTCTACTTGCATTTTTTACGTGCTTTCGAACTGCTAGGTTGGCAGAAGCTGGGACAAGTAACGGGGAGCTCACCCCGTTACGCGGCACTAGGGATTCGAACCACTGAACTGCTGACCTTTCGATCGACAAGCTCAGCATCTTAGCCACTGAACCCCCATGTCCCTACAGAATGTTATTAGGACCCTCGTAAAGGAAAAACAGGTGAGAAAAAGGAAACGGGGGAACCCTTGTAGACGATCCTTCTTGATCTCTTCTTTTGAGATTTAAGAAAACCAGATGAATCCATGCAGTTTCCAAACTTGCTGGAGAAATAATTGCACGGAGAAAGCGAGAGAGCCGGGACATTCATATTTTACCATTTGGCCAGCTCTTCGTCCTTTCCACCCGTTGAGAATTGCACAGAGATTTTCTTCCCCTTTGAAGGAAACTTCAAAAGCCAATTCTCTTCCCTCCAATTAAAAGAAGAGCAATAGACAAGAGAGGGCAAAAAGAAAAAAGAAAAAAGAAAAGAAAAACACTGCAGGAAACAAGTGCGGAGGCTTTATTTTGCTTTGTTGGCTTAATGTCTCGTGTTTACCAAGTTGGGCCATTATATCTTGCAAGTCAGACGCCAGAGAGTGAGCGGAGGCTCTCTTGCCCAATCCAAGTTGCAAAATCAGGAGTCGTCCTTTCGTAAAAGCATCCCTGGGCTTCTCCGGGGAACTCTGAACCAACTACGCCAAGGCGCTTAATGGGCTACCCAGAATCCCCTGTTCCCCGGGGAAAGGAAACAAAGGAGAATGCAGAACTCTGAAGCATCTGGGCAAACAGCAGGCATGCTGGGAAGCTGAGCAGGAGCCAAGGTTTCTGCCAGCCGATTCCCAGCCTCCGTTGGTGTAGCTGCCCTTTTGAAGCGGCTCAATTATTTATCTCAGCCATTATTTGACGGGCAGGGGGGAAAAAAAAATTCCCGGTCACTTTGTGCGATAGAATTTTGGCTTGGAACCAAAGGTTTTCTTCAGTCTGTGACTTTGTAGAAGTTCTCTCGCTACTGCAGATCCCAATACAGGTAGTCCTCGACTTACGATGAACAAGGGAGCCTGACATTTCCATTGCTAAGGTGGATAGTTGTTAAGCGAGGTTTTTTTTTAATTCGTTTGTTGGTTTATGAAATTTATTAGCCGCCCGCCTTAGCGCAAGGCAACTCTGATTCGTAAGGTTTGCCCAATCGTACGGCTTTTTCTGCCATTCAGTTGTTAAGTGAATCACTGCAGTTGTTAAGTCAACCATGGTCATTAAGCTAGTCTGGCTTTCCCCCTTGACTTTGCGAATCATCATTGTTAACTTAAACCTATCTGCCCATCTCTGTTTAGCCTCTTTCTCTGATAAAAATTCTCATTGATATTTCTGTTCAGCCTCTGCGCCTTTGCAGAATATGGGAAGTTATTTAGACTATCAGGGTTCAAAGATATCTGCTGACGTTTTTCAGTGGGATGGGATGGAATAGAATGGGATGGGAGGGGAGGGGAGGAGGTGGGATGGGATGGGATAGAATGGGATGGGATGGGATGGGAGGGAACGGAAGGGAAGGGGAGGACCCAGATTGTTGGGGGCAATATGCTATTTAGTATACTGTCGATTGTTGTAAGCCACCCAGAGTCCTCGGAGAGTAGGCGGCATAGAAATATGATTAATAGTAATAATATGATTAATAAGGGAAGGGGAGGGGAGGGGAGGGGGTGGGGTGGGGTGGGGTGGGATGGGAAGGAATTAGAGTAGAGTAGAGTAGAGTAGAGTAGAGTAGAGTAGGATGGGATGGGAAGGGATGGGAAGGGATGGGATGGGATGGGATGGGATGGGATGGGATGTAGTGGGGTGGGGTGGGGTGGGGTGGGGTGGGGTGGGGTGGGGTGGAGTGGAGTGGAGTGGAGTGGAGTGGAGTGGAGTGGAGTGGAGTGGAGTGGAATGGAATGGAATGGAATGGAATAGAATAGAATAGAATAGAATAGAATAGAATAGAATAGAATAGAATAGAATAGAATAGAATAGAATAGAATAGAATAGAATAGAGGAATGGAATGGAATGGAATGGAATGGAATGGAATGGAATGGAATAGAATAGAATAGAATAGAATAGAATAGAATAGAATAGAATAGAATAGAATAGAATAGAATAGAATAGAATAGAATAGAATGCAGAATTGAATGCAGAATTGAATGCAGAATAGAGTAGAGTAGAGTAGAGTATAGAGTAGAGTAGAGTAGAGTAGAGTAGAGTAGAGTAGAAGTGAAGTGACGTGAAGTGACGTGAAGTTTGGCTAACAGGAGCACTCAGTATATTTGCTAAACAACAGAGAAAATAATAGTAACAATAAACACCATCAAACATCCACATCTGCCTATCCCAGGTCCTTGATAAGGACGCAGTAGGTGAATAAAAATGCCAAGTCCAGTCTGAACATGTGGCTGACTGTGGAACAAGCCATAATAATGCTAGAAGTGTGCAACCAGTAAAAGGGGAAGTAAGGGGTAATAATGAAGGATAACTAACGCTAGAGCCACATTCTATGGGTTAATATACACACCCGTTCGGCAAAGGTTAGCAGTCATATTAAATAATATAGAATTTAGTAACATGGGCAGTCGAAGTCCATGCCAGGAAAAGTTAGTAGTCGTACTTGTTTCACTTTATTTAGAATAACAGAGTTGGTAGAGACCTTGGAGATATTCTACTCCAAACCCCTGCTCAAGCAGGAGACCCCTATAATACCATTTCAGAATAACAGAGCTGGATTTAAGAGAGCTGGTATAACAGAGTTGGAAGGGACCTTGGAGGTCTTCTAGTCCAACCCCCTGCTTAGGCAGGAAACCCTACATCACTTCAGACAGAAGTTTGTCCAATCTCTTCCTTAAAACTTCCACAACTTCTGGAGGCAACACATTCCACTGATTAATTGTTCTAACTGTCAGGAAATTTTTCCTTAATTCTAGGTTGCTTCTCTTCTTGCTCCATTCCCATCCATTGCTTCTTGTCCTGCCTTCAGGTGCTGATCTGTCCCCCCCCCTTCAGAGACCCACAAAAACACAGCCAGCCGAGGGTTAAGAATCACTTGGCACACTCCGCAGTTCTTATCTCAACCTTGGCAGCGATATGCACACCGTCTGCCAAGGACTTTATTGGTTTACACAAACAAGAAAATCACCTACGTAGCTTTGCCGTTCATCTAGCTTCCAAGACTACGAGGTTGCTCCGTTTGTTTAGCTTTGTTCGTCACGAACTTCGTGACTCACTGGCCTGTCTTATATAGACAGGCTTCTGGGTGTGGTCCAGTGACTCACTGATCCCATGACTCCAATCAGTGACTCAGGGCTATTTCCTCATACGCCGCAACTGCAATACTCTTTTGTCTCGCCTTCTTTGGCGTGCGTCCAGGAATGACGTCTCTCCCTCACTCTCATCTGAGACACCTGTTTCCCCACTACTTGGCTCTCTTTCAGCTGGCACCTGAGCCGGTGCCAGAGGGGGGGGGGCTGGGAGATCTGGCTGGCTCCTCTTCCTCCTGCTCAGAGCTTCCTTCCTCCAAAGGGATAGGCTCAGAGGACGGGGCCACAACAGGTGCTTTCTTTGGAGGATAGCTTGACTCCCTCTTCTTTGGGGCAGCCCCTCAAACACTGAAAGACTGCTACCATTTCAGACAAGTGGCTCTGTCTTCTTAAAACTCAGCAACTGACTTATGTTAGTGACTTGTTAAAAGAGATAATTGCTAGGGCGATCCTCTGCGTTTCCCTGAAAATCTGACTCAACATCCTTAGCAGGAGTGGCTCGTTGCCAGAGGTTGTCTGGCTTTGAACCATGACGTTGGACTACAAAGGCACTGTAGAGGAAGGCCACCCTTGGCCTGCTTCCTTCTGTTCTCATCCCAAACGCTAAGAATATTGAAATGTGACAGTTGCTCTTCTATCGTATTTTGTACGCATCCTTTCTGCGTTTTGCTTCACTGCAAACTGGGCAGGGTTTAAATGGACAGGGATGTGGCACATTTTTCTGCAAATAAAAAAGGAAGCAAGAGCACAGTAGTGGCCAAAATTGGGGAAACCTTTTGGGAAAAGTGTATTTTTGAGGTTTGATGGCTAATAACATCATTTTTTTTTTGGCGTTTCAAGATAATCCTATTCCACTATTGGAATGGTCTGGGAATAGGGAATTAACCCAAGTGAAAATCTATGGAGCCGACTAAAGAAACTTGTTAGTCAGAAGCGACCCAGCAATCAAACCCAGTTAATAGAAGCCATCATTCAATCTTGGTTTCACATGATAACAGCTGCAGAACTAAAAGGCTTGGTTCACTCCATGGGAAGACATTGTAAGGCTAAAGGTTCCCCAACTAAGTATTAACTGACATGGTGATAATTTTTGTATATCTCGTTTTTTCCTACGTGTTTCATTTTTCTTCTTTGTACTGTAGTTGCTATTCTAATAGCAAATCCTTCACAAAAGCCATTGCATTAGATTCTTAATTGAATTATCTTTCCATTGATATATAATTTTATGGTACTACTTCAAAAAAAGTTGTTAGTTTTAGAAAATACACTTTTTCCAAAAGGTTTCCACAATTTTAGCCAGTACTGTAGACTTATATACTGCTTTACAGTGCTTTTACAGCCCTCTCTATGCAGTTTACAGAATCAGCCTATTGCCCCTAACAATTTGGGTCCTCATTTTACCCACCTCGGAAGGATGGAAGGATGAGTCAACCTTGAGCCTGGTGAGATTTGATCTGCCAAATTGCAAGCAGCCGGCAGTCAACAGAAGTAGCCTGCGGTACTGCACTCTAACCAGCAGCATCCCACCACTGATTAGTAATAAGCCCATTATTAGTAAGAGGGAGAAACAAACTCAAGTTCAACCCCTCCAAGACTGAGTGGCTGTGGCTTCCAGCATCCTGGTATAGTCAGCTGGTACCATCACTGACAATTGGGGATGAGACCTTGCTCCCCACAGAGAGGGCCCGCAATTTGGGTGTCCTCCTGGACTCACGGCTATCTTTAGAAGACCATTTGACGGCCGTGGCCAGGGGGGCCTTTTATCAGGTTCGCCTGATCCGCCAGTTGCGTCCCTTTCTGGATCGGGATGCCTTGCGCACAGTCACTCATGCCCTAGTCACCTCCCGTATGGACTACTGCAATGCTCTCTACATGGGGCTCCCCTTGAAAAGCACCCGGAGGCTCCAACTGGTTCAGAATGTAGCCGCACGGGTGATTATGGGTGCATCTCGTTGTGCCCATGTAACACCTCTCCTACGCGAGCTGCACTGGTTCCCGGTGGTCTTCCGGGTGCGATTCAAGGTGTTAGTTATCACCTTTAAAGCGCTCCATGGCTTAGGGCCTGGGTACTTACAAGACCGTCTTTTGCCCCCAATAGCCTCCCACCGACCAGTTCGTTCTCACAGGGAGGGACTACTCAGGGTACCGTCCGTCAAATTGTGCCGACTGGCAACTCCCAGGGGGAGGGCCTTCTCTGTAAGGGCTCCAACCCTTTGGAATGAACTGCCCCCTGAGATACGAAATATCCCTGATCTCCGTGCTTTCCGCTGTGCCCTCAAGACCCTGATGTTCAATCAGGCGGGGTGAAGCATGTTAACTGGGAATGATTAAAATATTATATAATTCTGGGTTTTATTTAATTTGGGTTAAACTTTGCTATAATTTTAATTATCAATTTTATAATGTTTATGTATCTTTTATTTTTTCTTGACTGTACACCGCCTTGAGTCCTGCGGGAGAAAGGTGGTATAGAAATATAATAAATAAATAAATAAATAAATAAATAAGGGTGTTGCGGTAACTGCATTTTGCATTCTGCTTCTCTAACTCCCCTCCCCTCCCTCCACTCAGGTATTGTTTACAATGTGGCAGTGGTCACAGGTGATGTCAGAGGGGCAGGAACCAATTCCAAAATTCATATTGTCCTGCATGGTTCCAAAGGGCTGAAAAACAGCGGGAAGATTTTTCTGGAAGGAGGGAAGTTCGAACGGAGCAGGACCGACCTTTTCAATATCGAAATTGCGGCTCTCCTCAGCCCCTTAAGTCGCATCTCCATCGGGCACGATAATGCTGGCATCAGCTGCGGCTGGTATTGTGAGAAGGTAAGGACGTGTCCAGTGGCGGAATCTTAATTTTTTTTACTACCAGTTCTGTGGGTGTGGCTTGGTGGGCATGGTGGGTGTGGCTTGGTGGGCATGGTGGGTGTGGCTTGGTGGGCGTGGCAGGGGAAGGATACTGCAAAATCTCAATTCCCACCCCACTCCAGGGGAAGGATACTGCAAAATCTCCATTCCCACCCCATTCCAGGGGAAGGATACTGCAAAATCTCCATTCCCTCCCCATTGCAGGGGAAGGATACTGCAAAATCTCCATTCCCTCCCCATTCCAGGGGAAGGATACTGCAAAATCCCCATTCCCTCCCCACTCCTGGGGGAAGGATACTGCAAAATCCCCATTCCCTCCCCACTCCTGGGGGAAAGATACTGCAAAATCCCCATTCCCACCCCATTCCAGGGGAAGGATACTGCAAAATCCCCATTCCCTCCCCACTCCTGGGGGAAGGATACTGCAAAATCCCCATTCCCTCCCCACTCCTGGGGGAAGGATACTGCAAAATCCCCATTCCCACCCCACTCCTGGAGGAAGGATATTGCAAAATCTCCATTCCCATCCCACTCTGTGGCCTGCCAGAGGTGGTATTTGCCTGTTCTCCAAACTACTCAAAATTTCCATTACCGGTTCTCCAGAACCTGTCAGAACCTGTTGAATAGCACCCCTGGCCGTGTCCTAAGAAGCTGTTGAACAGCTGTTCAAGCTTTTTTTAAAATCCTATTGTCAGCCTCTTCAGGGTGACCTAAGATAGTTTATATTTATATATATATACCGTATTTTCCGGCGTATAAGACGATTGGGTGTATAAGACGACCCTCCTCAGAGCCATTTAAGGCTTGTCAGAGCCTTATGGGCTGGTCTGCCTGGTTACAGGAGAATGAGACCTGGCGTATAAGACGACCCCCGACTTTTGAGAAGATTTTTGTGTGTTAGAAAGTAGTCTTATATGCAGAAAAATACAGTATATATATTTATATAAGAGCAAAACTCTGATTTCAATTATGAAATCAGACTTGAACATTGGACGCTAGCTAACAAAATGAAATTCAATGGGGAAAAAAGATAAGATTCTACATTTAGGCAAGAAAAACCAAATGCACAGGTACAGTATATGTGGTACCTTGCTCAATAGTAGTAACTGTGAGAGGGATCTTGGAGTCCTAGTGGACAACTATTTAAATATGAGCCAGCTGTGTGCAGCAGCTGCCAAAAAAGCCAACACAGTTCTAGCCTGCATTATCAGAGGGATAGAATCAAGCAACAAAGATGATTAGGGGACTGGGGGCTAAAACGTATGAAGAACAGTTGCTGGAATTGGGTATGTCTAGTTTAATGAAAAGAAGAATTAGGGGAGACATGATAGCAGTGTTCCGATATCTTAGGGGCTGCCACGAGAAAAGAGTGGGCTCAAGCTATTCTCCAAAGCACCTGAGGGCAGGACAAGAAGCAATGGGTGGAAACTAATCAAGGAGAGAAGCAACCTAGAACTAAGGAGAAACTCCCTGACCATTAGAACAATTAATCAGTGGAATAATTTGCCTCCAGAAGTTGTGAGTGCTCCAACACTGGAAGTTTTTAAGAAGAGATGGGACAACAATTTGTCTGAAATGGTATAGGGTTTCCTACCTGGGCAGGGGGTTGGACTAGAAGACCTCCAAAGGTCCCTTCCCAACTCTGTTATTCTGTTGTGTTACAATTATGATGCCCTGAGGTTAAATGGTCACTATAAGGCAATCATATATCCCATAATTCAGTTTTTCCTTAATGTGCGTCATGGGATATTCAGCTCTGTGCACCCAACAGGGGTGTGTTCATTTCATTAAACTCTTGGCAGTCCTGCAGTTGCAAAGAAAAGAATAACCAGCTATTCTGGTGCATCCTTAGCATTAATAACATTGAGGAGGGGAAATCCCCTCTTTTTAGATTGTTAGGTGAAAGAGGTATCTGCTTTTGAAATCTCTGATCTGTCCCCCTCTACACACACCCACAAAAACACAGCCAGTCGAGGGTTAAAGAAGCACTTGGCACACACCACAGTCCTTATCTCCAACTTGGCAGCGATATTCACACCGTCTGCCAAGTGCTTTAATTGTTCACAGAAAGAAAATCACATACGTAGCTTTGCCAAAATCCGTTCTTTTAGCAGCTTCAGGCTTCAATGACTATCAGATTGAGTTTTGTTCGTCACAGGGATCATTGACCACCACCCTCTCTTATATAGTCTCTGGGTGTGATCCAGTGACTCATTGGTCCTGTGACTCAAGTCCAGTGACTCAGGTCTATTCCGTCGCACGCCTCCTCAGCTGCTGCAAGCGCTTATCTCGCCTTCGTTGACGTGCGTCCAGGAATGACGTCTCTCCCTCACTCTCATCTGAGACACCTGTTTCCCCACTACTTTGCTCTCTTTCAGCTGGCACCTGAGACGGTGCCGGGGGGGGGGGGGGCTGGGAGATCTGGCTGGCTCCTCTTCCTCATGCTCAGAGCTTCCTTCCTCCAATGGGATAGGCTCAGAGGACGGGGCCACAACAATCTCTTCCAAAACAGAAGAGCCTGTTTGAGCAATTCCTACAGGTATATAGGAACTTTTCTCTTGCATCGGAACTGTGTCCAGTATACAGGTAGTCCTCGACTTACGACTACAAGTGAGCCCTAGATTTTACCTGGCTAAGCAAGATAGTGGTCAAAGTGAGCTTTGCCCCGGTTTAATGACCTTTCTTGCCACAGTTGTTAAAAGTGAATCACTGCAACGGTTAAATTAGTGACATGGTTGTTAAGTGAATCTGGCTTCCCCCAGTGACTTTGCTTGGCGGGAGGTCGCAAAACAGGATCATGTGACCCCCAGGACACTGCAACCATTATAAATGCGAGTCAGTTGCCAAGCATTTGAATTTTGATCATGTGACCGTGGGAATGCTCAGAGGTGGGATTCAGCCGGTTAGGTCTGGTTCAGAGGTGGGATTCAGCCGGTTAGGTCTGGTTCAGAGGTGGGTTTCAGCAGGTTCTGACCAGTTCTGGGGAACCGGTAGCAGAAATTTTGAGTAGTTCGGAGAACCGGTAGTAAAAATTCTGACCATCTATTCTCTGCCTCCCAAGTCCCAGCTGATCAGGAGGAAATGGGGATTTTGCAGTATCCTTCCCCTGGAGTGGGAAGGGAATGGAGATATTACAGGTTCCTTCCCATGCTACACCCACTAAACCACGCCCACCAAGCCATGCCACGTCCACCAAGCCACACCCACAGAACCGGTAGTAAAAAAATTTGAAACCTACCATTGGTCTGGTTCGGGAGAAATGGTAGTGGTGACTGCAGGAGGCTCCGCCCACCTGCCCGGATGTCATGCGCGAGCACTGCCTGAAATGCGCGAGCACTGCGTGTGCTCACATTCGCGAACTGGTCGGGAAGGTAAGTGAATCCCACCTCTGGGAATGCTGCAATAGTTGTAAGTGTGAAAAACGGTCATACTTTTCTCAGTACTGTTTTAATTTTGAATAGTCACTGAACGAATGGTGGTAAGTCGAGGACTACTTGCAGGTGAGCCTATCAGGGAGCTTTAGACCTTTCTTACATCTTCCTCAGTCTGGTGCCTTGCAGATATTTTGAGATTGCAGCATGCCTTCGGAGGGCACCAGGTTGGGCAAAGGGCAGAGGCCAAGTTGAATAGGGATTAACTGGCATCGTTCATTTTATCTCCCTCTGCCAGGTGGTGGTGTACTGTCCATTTACTGGAATCGAACAGACGTTTCCCTGTGGGAAGTGGCTGGATGAGAACGAAGCGGATGGCCTGGTGGAACGGGAACTCTACGAAATGCTCTCACTGCGTCAGAAAAGACTGAAAAGTAAATGCAACGGGAAAAAAATAAATAAATCTTGCTTCTCATTTCTTTAGAAATACAGGTAGCCCTTCGATCACAAACGAGCCCAATTTTTCCATTGTTTAAGCAAGACCGTTGTTACAGTAAGTGAGTTTTGCCCCATTTTACGACCTTTTTTGGCCCGTTGTTAAGCAAATAACTGCAGTTGTTAAAATGATATTTTAAATTTATTTATTTACTTATTTAGCATATGGCGTAGAGAATTACAGAGGATTTCATTTTTCTTCCCATAGCTGTATGCTAAATTTAACAGATTAACAGAGTAATACATGCAAATACAAATGAGTACATTGGGTAGAATAATTATATATAATTAGTAATGTAATGAAGAGCATATACAATATTTGTTTTATATTTTAGTGCGTATGGTGGAGATAATGCCAGGATGGTCGCATGGTGTCCAATATTTTAATAGGAAATTAATAATTTTTTTTAAAAAAAATAAAAGAGTTGGAAGGGACCTTGGAGGTCGTCTAGTCCAACCACAGAGGGGTTGCTGGTTCACACCATTTGCTGGTTCACACCAGTTCAGGCACACCGATAGTTAAGATTCTGCACAGTTCAGCAAACCGGCAAATCCCACCACTGCCTGGCCCCGCCCCCACTCATTTTTTGGCCTGTTTTCTGGGCCGTCTTTCGGTCATTTGGGGCTGTTTTTTTGGCCCCAAAATGACCCAAAAATTTGCCTGAAAATGCCCCCCCCAAAAGCCAAAAAACAAGCCAGAAAATGGCCGGGAGTGGGGCCAGCCAATGGTGGGATTAGTCCCAACCGGCTGAATCCTACCTCTGTCTTTGAGGCGAGTGGCCGGGAGGCAGGGCTGGTGTGATGAATGACATCACCCACCCAGTCAGATGACCAACCGGCCATGCCTACCCAGCCAGAGGACCGGTTGTTAAGTTATTCAAGTCCCACCACTGTCCAACCCCTCAACCACTGCTCAAGCAGGAAATCCTATACCCGTGATGGCGAACCTATGGCACATGTGCCACAGGTGGCACGCAGAACTATATCAGTGGGCATGTGAGCACAGCTCTGATGCATATGTGCACGCCGGTCAGCTGATTTTCAGGCATTCTAAGCCCACTGGAAGTCAGCAAACAGGCCGTTTCCGGCCTCCGGAGGGCCTCTGGAGGAGGGTGGGGAAGGCAGTTTTTGCCCTCCCCAGGCTCCTAGAAAAGCTCTGGAGCCTGGGGACGGTGAAAAAAGAGCCTACCGGGTCCACCATGTCATCACATGCCAAAAGCAGGGAAAGCATGGGGGGTGGGGTTTCACACACACATGTGTGGGGGCGGGGCGCATAGAATTATGGGTGTGGGCACGCATGCACCCAACCCCCCTGCCCCCCCCACTTTTGGCACACAATGACAAAAAGGTTAGCCATCACTGCCCTATACCCTTCCAGAGAAATGGTTGTCCAATCTCTTCTTAAAAACTTCCAGTGTTGCAGCACACACAACTTCTGGAGGCAGGTCGTTCCACTGATTAATTGTGGACCCCATTGAGCAAACAGGAGCGTTTCATTTCCCGTCAATTAAAACACATTTTCCTCTGTTCAGACTGTTCTGACCTGTTCTGAGACAGTAAAAGGCACATAATTAGCCCCCAAAACCCTCTTTTTATTTCAACGGCTGTGAATTCTGTTCATTCACAGGCCGTGATGAGTCACAAATAGTTTGCAAAAAGTCTGACAGAAGTCTGCCACAGTCCTTCAAGATAAGGACTTTATCTCCCTTGACATGCTGCCAAAGACCTAATTGGCTTTGCAAGGCCACATGGAGCACAGAGTCAAAACGGAGCTTCAGAATTTAAACCGACCAGCATGAACAAAGTTGCTTCCTGCAAAGGCTCACGTGCCTTTGCTCCTCCTTTATGTCTTATGGGACCTAGGCTTCCTGAGTCAGTAATACACACGAGTAGTCCCAAAAACCTCTTTTATTGCAACAGCTGTGAATTCTGTTCCTTCACAGATGAGCCCCAAATAGTTGTAAAGAGTCCTTTGGTATAAGGCTGATAATCACCCACCTTTATCTCCCTTGACACGCTGCCAAAGACCTAATTGGCAAAACCACACGGAGTCCAGAATCCAATAGAGCTTCAGGCTTTAAACTGAACAGAATGAACAAACGTTGCTTCCTGCAAAGGCCCACATGCCTTTGCTCCTTTTTAAGTCTAATGGGCGGGGCCAATCATCTCCCAGCCTTACTCCAGAGTCGCCCCTTTTGTTGTAACTGTTCTTGCCTTCTGGCAGCTCTGTGCATGTATGAACTGGGAACAGGCTCACCCTGTTCCTCTGCCTTGCTGAGGTCCGAGTCTGGAGGCTCCGGAGGCAGCACGTACCTCCCAGATGGTCCTTTCTCTGCCTCAGACGCAAAGCCCTTGTCTGAGCCTTCCTCAGACTCCAGGACTGGCCCATGTTCCTCCCCAGTCTCCTCACTCTCCGACTGGCAGACCACATCCTCCTCCTCCTCATTCCCTTCCTCCTCCTCTCCTCCTCCCACTTCCCCTCCCCCCTCCTCCTCTTCTTCTTCTTCTTCATCTTCTTCTCATTTCATCTTCCTCCTCCTCTCCTCCTCCTCCTCCTCCTCTTTCTTGTCCTCCCACCCCCTGTTTATCCCAAAACAGCTGACAAAAACCTAAACTAGGAAGTCTGATCCAAATTCCCAGTGTGTTATCGATGTCTCAAAACAACCTGGGAACGAAAAACATCACCCCAATTATTCGTGTGATTTTAGTTATTCAATGAAAAGCTGTTCGTAGGACTGTCCATCCAATCGGGTTAATGGATGGATGCTCAATTTGTTTTTAGTTTCTTCTTTAAATTGGGTTGCTCTTTAAAAATAACCTAATTTTTTTAAAAATGTATTTTTGATAGAAAATCCTTGGTCGCTATGGATCTGGACAAGTGACGTTAAAGGTGCCGGAACGGACGCTCCCATTTTTCTCCAGGTTTATGGTGACAAAGGAAAATCCGATGAAATGAAATTAGACAATAACTCCGATAACTTTGAAGCTGGACAAACTGACAAATTCATGGTATGGTTTCTTGTATTCTATTTCTGCTTCAAGCTCAGTGGAAAAGTTGTTATTTGCAACATGGTGGCGTAGTGGTTAGAATGCAGCATTGCAGGCTGCCCACTGCCAGCAGTTCGATTCTGACCGGCTCAAGGTTGACTTAGCCTTCCATTCCATACTTCTAAGAGTAGCTAGTCCTTGACTTATCACCACAATTGAGCCCAAAATTTCTGTTGTTAAGTGAGACATTTGTTTTGCCCCATCTTATGACCTTTCTTGCCACAGTTGTTAAGGGAATCACTGCAGTGGATAAGTTAATAACCCGGCTGTTAAGTGAATCTGGCTTCTCCATTGATTTAGCTTGTCAGAAAGTCGCAAAAGGGGATCATATGACCCTGTTTTTTTCTTAAAAACCTCCAAAGTTGTAGCACTCACAACTTCTGGAGGCAAGTTGTTCCACTGATTTAATTGTTCTGCCAGGAAATTTCTCCTTATTTCTAGGTTGATTCTCTTCTTGATTAGTTTCCACCCATTGCTTCTTATCTTGTCCTCAGGTGCTTTGGAGAATAGCTTGACTCCCTTCTTCTTAGTGGCAGCCTCTGAGATATTGGAACACTGCTATTATGTCTCCCCTTGTCCTTCTTTTCATCAAACTAGACATACCCAATTCCAGCAACTGTTCTTTATATGTTTTGGTCTCCAGTCCCCTAATCATCTTTGTGGCTCTTCTCTGCACTCCTTCTAGAGTCTCAACATTACTTTTTATATTGTGGAGACCAAAACAAATAGCATTTTTGAGCTATATCCTGGTTCCTGATTTCTTGCATCTAACACTAATGTGAGTTTAGCCTTCTGGACTTACCTGGATCTGGTTCACATATTGTGCAAACCCAGCTATCAATTTTAACAGTTGTCTCTAAAATAATCTTAACTCTGTGACGACACCAAAATATTTACTTCGCTCCTTCAGCCAAAGGCTGATAAAACTTCAAACCAAGATTACTTTTTTAAAAAAAATTTGATTTATATGCCGCCCTTCTCCGGAGACTCATGGCGGCTTATAGTGCGTTAAGCAATAGCCTTCATACTTTTGTATATTTATATTTTATACAAAGTCAGCTTATTGCCCCCAACAAACTGGGTCCTCAATTTACCCACCTTATAAAGGATGGAAGGCTGAGTTGACCTTCAGCCTGCCTGGGATTGAACTCGCAAGTAATTGCAGCAGCTGGATCTTAAATGCTGCCTTTGTAGGAGGCATTACTCCCCTACGCTACTCAGGCTCCTTATAAGCAAGCTCAGAGAGCACCAAGGACTCCTCATTTCAACCCTGAGCTACAAATATTTCCCTTTATTACAACTAAAATTAAAATTAATGCCCACAATTTCACAAGACAGCTGCACCTCGCACCATCTCTACATTCTCGCATAACTTTTAGTGAGTGTTAGCCACCCTTGCCTTTTTAATAAACTATAGATTTATTATTTAATGCCATCAAAGTACATTGACTGATACACTGATTAGTTGATGGAAAATGTTCATTTTCTTCTGGTCCAGCATTGCTGTTCCTGTGATAGAAACATGTTGCCATGAATAAGGCAGCTGCCAAAAAAAAAGGCAATGCGAATCTAGGTGCATTAAGAGAGGGATATAATCAAGATCACGTGAAGGGTTAATACCACTTTATAACGCCTTGGTAAGACTTCTCTTGGAATCCTGCATCCAGTTTTGGTTGCTATGATGTAAGCAAGATGTGGAGACTCTAGAAAGTGTGCAGAGAAGAGCAACAAAGATGATTAAGTAATTGGAAACTAAAACATATGCAGGAATTGGGTACATTAAATCAGGGGTGAAATCTACATACTTTCCTTACCGGTTTGGAAGTGCACACATCGAGCGCAGACTCTCTGCGCATGCACAAAACCTGCGCATGCGCAGAGGGTAAAAAACACATTACTTCCTGGTTAAAACCAGGAAGTAATGACACACGGGCAGGTGGGCGGAGTTTTGTACCGCCATCATTACCGGTTCTCCGAACCTCCTGCCACAATCGCTACTGGATTGCTCGATCCGGACTGAACCAGAAGTATTTCACCCCTGCATTAAATATAGTGAAAATAAGGATTAGGGGTGACTGTTCTGCCCCAGCTATGGATCCCAAACAACACAGCACACACAAACTCTGAACCAAACTTAGTTTACTCAAAAACGCAGTTAGCAAATGCCGGCTGTTAATAAAGCGTTCGTAACAGCCTGCCAGAATTTCATAGCTAAGATATTCAGAGTCTTACTGGAGTTGGCAAAAGCCCAGAAACAAGGTTTGCAGAGACATCCCAACGTGACGGTTAGCGAACTAAAGTTGTTTCCTGCAGCTTGTTACCAGCTGTGTACTTTCTTAAATAGGCTAAGGGCATGGCCAATTAGCCCCAAGCCTTACTGTAGAGGAGACTTCTTCCTGAGGAACCACTCTTGCCTTTTGGTAGCTCTGCGCGCCCGTGCATTGAGAAGAGGCTCCTCCTCTTCATCCTCTTCACTTAAAGGAGCCTCTGCAGGTTCTGAAGGCCCTGGCTGAATCCCCGCCTCTGGCACCACGTCTTCTCCAGCCTCCTTACTGTCTGACTCGAGCGCCGGCTGCACAGGCTGCTGGCGCAGCACCACATCAGCCTCCTCATTGTCAGGATCAGCAACAATCCCTGCAGATCACTGACGGGCCACAACAGTGACATGATAGCCATGTTCCAGTATTTGAGGGGCTATCACAAAGAAGAGTGGCCAACCTATTCTCCAAAGCACCTGAAGGCAGGACAAGAAGCAATGGGTGGAAACTAAGGAACTGAGGAGAAATTTCCTGACAGTTAAAACAATTAATCAGGGGAACGACTTGCCTTCTGAAGTTGTGGATGCTCCAACATTGGAAGTTTAGAAGCAGAGATTGGACAACCATTTGTCTGAAATGGTATAGAGTTCCCTTCTTCAATGGGCAGCTGGACTAGAAGACGTCCAAGGTCCCTTCTAACTCTGTTATTCTGTCATTCTTCAAGTAGGATCACTTGAGCCTGGTCATTTTTACCTCAAGGGACAACACGGTGAATCATGTTTCAAGGTTTAGCACAAACAGTAAACTTCTAGATACATGAGAAGATTTAAGGTGATTAGTTACATTCAATTGAAGGCATATTAAGAGATATAAGTACGGTCACTCATGCTCTTGTTACTTCCTGCCTGGACTACTGCAATGCTCTCTACATGGGGCTCCCCTTGGGGAGCACCCGGAGGCTCCAACTGGTCCAGAATGCGGCTGCGTGAGCGGTTATGGGAGCGACGTGGCGCTCCCATGTGGCTCCCCTCTTGCGCGAACTGCACTGGCTCCCAATGGTCTTCCGGGTGCGCTTCAAGATTCTGGTTACCACCTTTAGAGCGTTCCATGGCATAAGACCAGGTATTTACAAGACCGCCTTCTGCCACCAGTAACCTCTCACCGACCAGTACGCTCCCATAGAGAGGGGCTATGCCGGATGCCATCAGTCAAACAATGTCAGCTGGTGGCCCCCAGGGGGAGAGCCTTCTCTGTGGGGGCACCTACCATCTGGAATGAGCTCCCACCGGAATTACGGAGGATCCTGGATCTGCGCACTTTCCGCTGTGCCCATAAAACGTTCTTATTTAAACAGGTGGGCCTGGCCTAATCTTCCCTTTTGAAACTGTTTCGAATCTATCCTAAATTGGGTGTTTTAAATTATTAGGCCAAAATATTCATTATATTCTAAATGTTTTTAACATTATATTATATGCACTTCATCTGACTGTTCACCACCCTGAGTCCTTCGGGAGTAGGGCGGTATATAAATTTAATAAAATAAAATAAAATAAAATAAAATAAAATAAAATAAAATAAAATAAAATAAAATAAAATAAAATAAAATAAAATAAAATAAAATAATAAATAAAATAAAATAAAATAAAATAAAATAAAATAAAATAAAATAAAATAAAATAAAATAAAATAAAATAAAATAAAATAAAATAAAATAAAATAATAAAATCAAATCAAATCAAATCAAATCAAATCAAATCAAATCAAATCATCAAATCAAATCAAATCAAATAATAAAATAATAAAATCAAATCAAATCAAATAAAATAAAATAATAAAATAAAATAAAATAAAATAAAATAAAATAAAATAAAATAAAATAAAATAAAATAAAATAAAATAATAAAATCAAATCAAATCAAATCAAATCAAATCAAATCAAATCATCAAATCAAATCAAATCAAATAATAAAATAATAAAATCAAATCAAATCAAATAAAATAAAATAATAAAATAAAATAAAATAAAATAAAATAAAATAAAATAAAATAATAAAATAAAATAAAATAAAATAAAATAAAATAAAATAAAATAATAAAATAAAATAAAATAAATAAAATAAATAAAATAATAAAATAAAATAAAATAATAAATAAAATAAAATAAAATAAAATAATAAAATAAATGAAATGAAATGAAATGATAAAATGAAATAAAATAAAATAATAAAATAAAATAAAATAAAATAATATAATAAAATAAAATAATAAAATAAAATAAAATAAAATAAAATAAATAAAATAAAATATAAAATAAAATAAAATAAAATAAAATAATAAAATAAATAAAATAAAATAAAATACAATACAATACAATACAATACAATACAATACAATACAATACAATACAATACAATACAATACAATACAATATAATACATACATATATATATATATACCTTCTAGTCCTAAAACTGAGACATTTCCATAGGAACAGCTTGTCTCCAGAAGTTGTGGTACTCCAACACTGGAATTTTAAAGAAGAGACTGGACAAATGTTTGTCTGAAATGGTATATTCCATGCTGGAGAAGGGGGTTGGACTAGAAGACTTTCCAAGATCCCTTCCAACTCTATTATTCTGTTAAATTGTATGCACTTGACGGCAGGACAAGACGCAACGGGTGGAAACTAATCAAGGAGAGAACCAACCTAAAACTAAGGAGAAATTTCCTTAACAGTAACAGAGTTGGAAGGGTCCAACCCCCTGCTCACACAGGAGACCTATATTAGAGATTTGAACTGCCAACCTTTCTGATCGACAAGCTCAGCATCTTAGCCACTGAGCCACCTAGCCAGTACTCTTTAACAAAAGAAGAACAATTAATCGGTGGAACAACTTGCCTCCAGAAATTCTGGGTGCTCCATCACTGGAGGCATTTAAGGAGAGATTGGACAACCATTTGTCTGAAATGATAGAGGGTCTCCTGCTTGAGCCGAGGGCTGGACTAGAAGATCTCCAAGGTCCCTCCCAAACCTGTTATTCTGTTGTGCTTATTTGTATAGATTGAGCTCCCAGATCTGGGTACGTTATTCAAAGTTCGGATATGGCACGAGAAACGGAGTCCTTTTTCTGGCTGGCATCTCAACAAGGTAAGAAGAAAAGCAGGCCATTTCAGAAGTGAACCATAAGTCCTGAGCCGTTTTGAGAGTAAGCCACACTAACAGCTGCACAAATGCATTACTAACAGCTTTTTGAGAGCTCACAGGTGACTCCTAATGCTGACCCAGGTTGATATTCAGCAACAACGAGCAGATTTTCTACTC